>CAMGYJ010000009.1:29436758-29698777 GCA_946122785.1 Linum tenue
GTCTGGGAAAAGATCCATCCATCTTGGGAGCAAAGCGCTCTGTCTAATCTTTAACGAATACATGCCAGCCCCATGCGTTTATTTGTCCAAGTAAACATGTCACCCTGGTACCCAGGGTCGTGCAACCCAAGATCTTGGACCATATTGCGAAGGTCCACGGCTTGGGAAGCATGCCATGGGTTGCCACCATCCTTTTCATTTTCTGACAAAGTCACATTGAGGTCACCAATGATCACAAAGGGGAGCTGAATTCCCTCACAAAGCGCACGAATTTGACTTAGTTGAGACGCACGCAAGGCGACGTTACAACTCAAATAAGTACAGAGCACCACATAAGAAGAACCATTTTCATTAATTCTTGAACCAATACAAAAACTGGAATGATAAAACACCGAAGCATCAAATTCGGGGGACCACGCAACTACAAGACCACCAGAACCATCAATAGCATCAACAAAAAAACATTGAGCAGACTCAAACCCTAAACCCCGCAAACTACTCACCTGGACGACCTTGTTTCTGAAAAGAAAACAAGATCTGGATTATTCGAACGAACTAAACTAAAAGTTGTTTGGAACGTGAGGGATGGTCCAATTCCTCTCACATTACAGGACAAAAGCCTCATTTATCTGATTGGGGCCATTTATGGCTGGCTTGCTCCACCCTATCAGTCTCCGTGCTTTCTTCCACAAATTGTCTCTTCGGGGTGGGACTGCCCTCAAACCCCTCCTCAACCTCCTACATGGATCGTTTACGGGTCCCATCATCAAGGTTAGATCCATACTCGTTCAGCTTCAACACCATTTCTCCTTCCGCCAGGTCCTCGTGGTCTTTTTCCTCATTGATTACTAGATTTGCTTCAAAAGCAGCCACCACCTGTTTCACCTTCCCATTTTGAACATAAATTTCCTTGTCACTGGGCTGGTTCCTGCTTTTGATAACGAACCGGAGCTCGTCCTCATCAGAATGAGAAACATCAGACTCCCCCTGCGCATCAGGCTCCCCCTGCGCATCAGGCTCCTCCACCACTATTTTTCCTTTCTCTGGAAAAATAGTCTCTTCCACATTTGGTGTCTGCACTCCCTGCTCCTTCTCAGCCACTTTGCTTTTGCGGCTGTTAAGTGTTTTCCCAGGGCGACCCGGTCCACCCGAAGTCTGACCTGCACCCACTTTCTCACTCCGGTTCAGACCAACAGCTGACTTCCTTCGGTTTGAGCGGGGAGCATCACGTGTTTTGGGAACACCCCCCACCGAATTAACTTCCCCCACTTTAACCAGTCAACGGCCCTTCTTCTTACCGCTTGGAACCGCATCAGGAGAGCTTCGACCATTGCCTGGCGGGGCATCCTCGTCCGAGTTGTCCAAGATCAGCCGGCGACGTCGGATTTCATCCGGAGCAAGCTTACAGCCTTTGCGCTCCGCAACCACTTCCTCCGTGACACCATCAGCGAGTGGATCCGGGGAGACAGGACGCATCATTTCCTGGCGGCCCTGATAATTCCCCTCCTCCCGATTGTGCCGGGCAAAGTTCTTATTGTGTTGCTGCTGCTGCACGCGGAGGGGTCGAGCATGGCGACCTAACTAGATTTTCGGCGACCGTGCCACATTGAAGCCACGAGGACTTTGGTGGCGATGCGCTCCTGCTGGAATCAGAGCTGCTGCCTTGCGCGGAGAAGCAGCCTGCTGGCGATTCTTCCCCTGGACAGGCAGCTCGTGTCTCTCCCCATGGATAGTCCGGCCACTGCCTTGCTGGCCGTCTCGCTTCTCTGTGTACGCTTTATTGACTCAGACCGTGTTACCCCCCTTGCAAAAGGAAGGTTATTATCGTCTGTGTCATAAATTCGATTGCCCAGCTTCCGAGTGGACATGTGAGGTCCGAAATTTTCTTTACGAGCCGGGGGGGTTCAAACGTGCACGACCGAAGCAAATGGCCCACTCTACCACAGTGATAGCAGAAGCTGGGTAGATACTCATACTTTAGGCTAACCCAGAAGTTGCCTGTATCTTCATTTATGGCCAAAATCTGGGATCGAAGAGGCTTCGTAAAATCGATTAAAGCGTTGACTTTCACGAACCACCGCACAGTGTCTTGGCAAGCAAACAGGTTCGATTCCAACACTTTTCCAATGGTAGAATGCACCATTTTACTCCCAAACTGTTGTGTGCAGCATTCTTCCTTCACATCCCATAATTGAACCCGGAACGGGACAATTGCTAGGTCTTCGAAAATTTGTTTAGTAATCACTGGAGTCCATGGTCGGAGGTGGATAATTTGGTCATTGATGACCCATGGGGTACGTTTGAGCACCCAAATCCGAGCCTCATCGCTAGGGAGCATGAACTCTACCAATTCATGCTTAGCCAGGACCACCCTGAGACGCCCTTGAATTAGCCAAGGCGTGAGCACACCTTCTCTCAAATCCGTAGTGGAAATTCTATTAGAAGTGAAGACTCTACCAAGCAACGAATGAGAGGCACGATACTTAGTCGATTGCACTTCATCCATAGAAAATTGTACCACCTGGTCCGAGTTAACGTGCGCCATCGCTTGAGCCTGCAAAACAGGATCCTTTGTAGTAAGAATCGACTCAACATCCCCACCAATCCGTGGGCATACCATCCCCATGCAAGCTACATGCTCATGGCTTTGTTTAGGAGCCAAGCTTCGCACGTTCGAGTCACATAAATCCAAAGAGTTGGAGCGACATGGGGGGCCAGCCAATATTCTAAAGGACCGTGGGAAAAGAATAGAGTTCGAAAGCATACCTACGTGGGATGGGAGCTTGGGGTTGATCGTGGCCGGACCTAGTCGTAGGCTTCTCTTAGGATGAGCAGATATGGAAGTCTGAGTAAGAGAGCCAGAGCCGACCAGTTTAAATAAAGGCCAGGTTATTCCACCAAGCAGAATTCCCATCTCCACGCGGCTCTCCACGCGGTTTCGAGGAAGCATAAGCCGAATAGAACTCTGCTTCAACAATAATGGTTGTGGAGAATAATTGTTTTTTGTTGTAACTATCCCCGTAATCACGGAGACGGAATCTGGAGGAGATCCAGGCATAACTGACATCCGTGTCCCAGGGGGACTTTGAACACAACAATCGTCGACGACGGAACGGCGGCCACTGGCCCGCCCAGCCGACTTCGGTCGCCGGATAAGTTTGCTCGGTATTCTGAATTCAAATAATGTTGCCGACGCCGGGGGAGAGGTGGTATTCCAAATTGCCATGATACCCTTGGCAACCATGCTGGATTTTTGTCCCACCAGTTCCTCCCTCTCCAGCATCGCGGACTTCAACGGAGGAGAGATATTCCCGATTGCCATTTTATCGTTGGCAACCATGGTGGTTTTAGTGAATACCAACTCCTCGTCGTCCAGTTCCTTCATCATTGGGAGCTTAAAAGACCAGGCTATAGAGCGAGCGTGACGTCGACGCTTCGCAATCACCCACAAGTTTTCACCTGGGTCATGCCCAAGTTTACGATTACCATTAGTGTTATCAATTTTTGTAGCCATTCTTCGGCTTTCAAAGGACACTCGCCCATAGGAAACCTCACTCCTGCTTCGTTCGGTAAGGAAACGCTTGGCAGATTGCCCAACCTCGTCCGACTTCGTTGAGGCACGAGAGTTTCTTGATTTCCAGCCTTGCGGTTGTTGTTGATTACGCAAGCAGGTGGAAAAGATGGAGATCACCATGGCGATCAGGAGATGGCCGACCCATCTAGCGAGTCGAAGGAGAGAGGGGAGAGAACTCCCCATCTTTTTTTTTTAATTATAGTGCCCTTAACTGGCAAATTTCGTAACCGAATCACTATAATAATAATTATTATTTAACCCATTAATCCTACTTCCTTCCGTATAGGAGAAAAATTGAGCAATATGAGCAACCGTATGGATTTAATTGTCCAAATTGAATTTGTCCAATTAAATTTCCCTAAAAATGCATTATTGCCCATTGAGAACCCACAGGTTGCCGGAAAAATGGTTATTGCCCATGTAAACCTTCTTGGCAATCAAACCATCTCGGCAATTAAACTGTCTATATCCCCTCCGTTCCAATTTTCCGCCACCATAACTTGAATCCTTAATGACTGAATTGAAACAATAATGAACATATAGTTTCTAACTTATGGTAAGGTGGAAACTGAAGAGATTTTGGAACTATTGGAAACTAATTCCCATACCAATAATAAAAAATATTATTGCATGCATGGTTTCCAAAGAGTCGCATGCACAGTTGAACTGAACCAGATTTGAAGTTTAAGCTGTATTGGGAGGCATTTTAGTATGCTATATAGCATGTATACTTTACTATGTTTATAGCCATTGGATATTGTTAAATATTGTGAGCCACATGATCTTGTTAAATTAATTAGTTTTATTTATTTATTTGGTATTGGTTACCTGTGGTACCGGTTCACAAGTTTGATAGTAATAAAAAAATCAATTCGAATTAGGGAAAGCTTCAGTTCAGTCGACTTCTCCGATTGAGCAGTTTCAGTCGACATCTCCGATTTTCCATTCTCTTCGATGACAGTGAAGGCGGTGAGCAGGGGGTGACGGCAAGCCGGATTCTGAAAGAGTTCGACGGCGAGTGCGACGCTGGGTAAAGGAAGAAGTAGGGTGTTGCATCTCTTCGTCGATTGTGATTCGCGGAAAAGGGGATTGAGCTCGTCGATTGCATAGACTGGGATTTTGTCGACGGCAACGGAGGCAATAGCCCCATTTCCACCTTCGAATTGTTTCTCCCTAGAAAGGTGGCTCTTATTCTTCAAAGCTCTTCTTCTCCAGTCCATCCAACCTTAGCCCAGTGCTCGCCATCATTAGCTTCAAGCTCACCCGCCTTGCCTTTACTGTGCTTGAAGGTTTTCACCGACGGCAACGGAGGCAATAGGCCCATTGTCAGTTTTATTGTCGGATGAGCTCGATCGTTTGAGCCCCATTGTCAGTTATCGCAGCCCCTTGCATCTCCGCCATTGGTTGCTGTCGTCGTTACAGGTCGCCCTAGGGTTTGTATTCTGTTTTATTTGCTTTCCTACTTATTTGTTAGTCTCTGCGAAGTTTCTTCAGTTTGTCCGAGACCTTTTAACCTGCCCTGAATCTGCCAGCTTTTGATTGCAGTTCGCGAAATAAGCAGAGGGGGAAAAACCAAAGCAGAAAGAGATGTTCTTTCTGAGTCTGATAGAGCACAAACTGCATTTGCCACCTGCTGGTCTATCGCTTCCTCTCCATGAAGGCATGAAGAAATTTCTTGATGGTATCTTCTTAGATAAGGTATGCTTGTATCCTCATTTGTCTATCTATGTCCATTTGCAAAGCAACTCTTAGAATTCTGAACAAACCAATAATGGTTTTCTTCCTTCGTGATATGTCTTCTAAGGTTATCTTGAACTTGGGACTCTGTGTGTCCATCTATGACATTAGAAATATATATGGCGGCTTCATTCGTGCCGGAGAAGGTGCTCCAACCTACACTGTGAGTTACATCGTACATCTTTTGTCAGTTTGGTTGCTTTTGTTGAAGTGAATCAATGAAGCTTGATTAGTGAATTGGTGTGATTTTCTTTATTTCTGTTAACGCTGGTGGAAACGAACCAATGCATTTGGAGATAATGCTTCGCTATGATTCTTGTAGGTAAAATTTAGAATGGTGGTATTCCGGCCTTTTACATGAGAGACTATTGTTGCCAAAATTATAGAATCTGATAAGGATGGTCTTCGATGTAAGTTCTGATTGTTGTCTGCTTTGACGACTCCTACACTAGTGTTAATCTGGCTTTGCTGCGATTCGTGTGATACGCCTAACCCATATTTATCAAGAAAATTTGTCTGAAGAAAAGAACATGATTTAATGAATTTGATGTGAGATCTGCCAGTTCCTTTGGCATTTCACTAGGTTAATTGCAGTTTAGGTGCAAAGCCAATGGATAAATAAGGATTTCTTCTTAGAGAAGAAAAAAGGAAGACTAATCTTAGAACAATTTTCCTCATATGCAAAGCGATTTGGGTAGTGAAATTGGGTGATCTCACAGTCATTATATAAAGAATAAGCTAGGACAGATTGCTGGTTTATCTCATTCTCTAGCTGAATATTGAAACCTTCATCTCTTCTCTTTTTGGCCCTTTCTTGTGTGTTTATGTTTACTTTCTATTACATTATAATAACAACTATTCTCTTCCTAATTAACTGACATAGAAAGCATGATTTACAGTATCGCGTGGATTCTTTGATGATATCTATGTGCCAGCTCATCAGCTTCCCCAACCATGCCATCAAATTCCAGATCCTGATCGTAGGTAAGATCACTCTTACTTGCTACCTGAGAGTACCCAAGGAATACACCCTTTGTTAATCATCGCAGATGAGATGAAACATGATTAGGAATGTTAAGTGGTCATTCCTTAATGAGTTGATTATTCATGTAATGCAATATGTATATAGTGATGAAATCCTTGTTTCTTCTCACTGTCCCTTTTACTCCATACCTCAATTTAGTCATGGAAATTGAGTAAATTCTCTGTGTGGACTGCAGATTTAAAGTCAGATGGATATGGGAATACGACATCGAAGATACATGAAACCCAGAACAGTATAACATCAACGGCTTGGATGAGGTTTACATTGTCTTTACCATACTGCTCCCCTCACTGTCCTGTTAGGTGGTTCCGAGTTCTGATTTTTTGTTCTGGTTTATGGTAGGTTAAACTTCAAGTCCTGAATGTGAGCTTCCCACCACTTCCAATTGAGCATCGAGAGAAGACTTTTGCTCTGATGCCTATTACTGTAAGCCAGCCTTCAAAATCATGCTAACCAGATCTTGCTATATTTGATGTTCTTTATGGTGTTCTTCTTACAAGGTATGTCTTGATGTGGGTGACTTGTGTCTTGATGCCAGGGATCCATATCTGAATGTGGTTTGGGGCCGGTTTCATGGTGGTGATTGAAAAGGGTTCAGAACTTGAAGAAACTAAGGATTTTTTGCAATGACATTATCATAAAAGCACTGGGGAATTCGGCTTTGAGGGAGGACAATAGAAGTGTTAGAGAGTATAATGTTTTTGGGACTTTAGAGTATGGTCCAGAGTCGTTTGTATCTAGGTTGCCTTTGCAGGAAGATTGGATGGCCTAGCCTAATGTCATCGGAATGTTCCAAGTAGAAACTGCATAAAAAACTTAGAGAATGCTAGCTCTATTCCTACTTAAGTCATGACATGTTGTTTCAATTTGTAAGCAATCTATGCTATGAAACAGCCACATTTTACGGGTATGAGATTTTCAACTCCAAGCCCGTGATAATGACTAGGATTTAGCGAGTAACATGTACAAAAAATTTACTTCAAGTTAATTTCAATATTTACAAATTTTATGTGATGGTCAATCTTTGTTTTAAGATTTTTTTTTTGGATTACTACTAATCTAATACTAGGCAAAATCTCATATTCTATATATTAAAGTGGCTTATTATGTGCCATATTCCTATGATTTTTGACATGTCATTGTCCAAAATACGATGTATCATCCATAAACACAAAGATTAACCATGTTTCTTTGACTTGTACCATTATTACTCCATGTTGTACCACAAGTCCGAATGTACAACCAGAACTTGTACCTATTAGGGTGTACATGAGTTGGGTTGTCTGGGTTTAGCCATTTTAATCACCCGACCCATGCACTACGGTTTGAAAAATATTAAACCCAAACCCACCCAAAAAAATTAAAACCCTACAATTAGTTTTTAAATGGGTTGGGTCAGGTTGGTGATATTGTTAAGTTAAAACCCCACCCAACGCAAAATATGTAATTATTCTACACATAAAAATATTTTATAACTTGTACCTATACAATGGTACAACTTTAAGTTGTACCTACACTTTCTAACAAATCCCTCTATGGTACAACTCAAAATTATACATATACTAATGGTACAACTTTCAGTTGTACCTACACTTTCTAACAAATCCCTCTATGGTACAACTCAAAATTGTACCTATAATAATGGTACAACGTTAAGTTGTACCTACACTTTCTCAAAATTCTTCTATGGTACAACCTAAACTTGTACCTATACTATGGTATAACTATAAGTTGTACCTACACTTTCTAACAAATCCCTCTATGGTACAACTGAAAATTGCACCTATACTAATGGTACAACCTTAAGTTGTACCTACACTTTCTCAAAATCCTTCTGCGGTACAACCCAAACTTGTACCTATACTATGGTACAAGTTTAAGTTGTACCTACACTTTCTAACAAATCCCTCTATGGTACAACTCAAAATTGTACCTATTCTTGTGGTACAATCTTATGTTGTACCTACACTTTCTAAAAATCCTTCTATGGTGCAACCCAAACTTGTACCTATACAATGGTACAAATTTAAGTTGTACCTACACTTTCTAACAAATCCCTCTATGGTACAACTCAAAATTGTACCTATACTAATGGTACAACCTTAAGTTGTACCTACACTTTCTCAAAATTCTTCTATGGTACAACCCAAACTTGTACCTATACTATGGTACAACTTTAAGTTGTACCTACACTTTCTAAAAATCCTTCTACGGTACAACCCAAACTTGTACCTATACCATGGTACAACTTTAAGTTGTACCTACACTTTCTAACAAATCCTGTCTATCGTACAACGCAAAATTGTACCTATACTAATGGTACAACTTTAAGTTGTACCTACACTTTCTCAAAATCCTTCTGCGGTACAACCCAAACCTGTACCTATACCATGGTACAACTTTTACAAAAAACTCTATGGTACAACCTAAAAATTATACCTACACGCTAGGTACAATTTTGAGTTGTACCTACACTTTGCGAAACAAATTCTTCAATGGTACAGTTGAAACTTGTACCTATACGATATGGTACAACTCTAATTTGTACCTACACTTGTATACATTGATTCATTATTTACAAGATTGCCATTAATGATGTGGGACCAGTCATTTCGTGGGTTTACCTCCTCAACAGGTCACCTTTTTGTTTTTTGTTTTTATAGCATGAGTGTTATAGAGCACACTAGAAGAGCTCCTGTATTGGGCAACGCAAACATGAATTGAATACATATTACGACTGCTTTATTGGATACATGATAAATAAATAAATAAATAAATAAAAATGATGCATCAAATATCCGCCAAAGCAAGCATCATGAATCATATCGAACGAAGGAATCCAGGCACAGAAAGATAATATGATTAGCAAAATCATACACAGAATATCAGCCTGGCAAAGGAATCACAAGAGGAAACATCGAAACATGGAAGATTGAAACATGGAACTATAATGTTGCAATCATGCATTTCAAAACCCCAATAATCAAACAAAGATGAAAAGCTCTGATACCACTTGTTGGAATTTAATCGATATATGTAATTCCCCGAAACACATCTCGTTAGATTATCAAAGGTTTGTAGAAATACCTGGAATTGTGTTGTTGATCGCCAAGAGCTTGATGCAGAATCTGGAAGACGATCTACAGTCGGACGATACTTCTTGGAGCACGATCCGGGAGGTTTTGTGATCTTCCTCAACCAAGCCTCCTTAGACCACTAACGGGGATCCTCTGATCTTCCTGATGGGGAGAAGAAGAGAGTGTTTCGTCTTGGTGTATTGGAGACCACAACCTCAAGCTCCTTTATATACTAGTTTCACATGGGCTCCCATAAAACCAAGGTGAACAAGTATTGGGTTTCCACCCATTTAGGCCCATATCAATACAAGACATCTTTGGGCTCCTGATTTGGATCACTTACAATTAGCCCACTAAAATAAATAGCTTTATAATTGTCAAATATGTGGCCCATAACATTATAGGAAATAGAATTTCCTAACAAGTGGAAGACCTCATGGTTCACGTTGGCAGATTCTTTTATCCGTCGGATTTTGTTGTCTTAGACATCAATGAGGACGCAGAAGTGCCCCTAATACTAGGTATGACTTTCCTGACCACCGCCAAGGCTCTCATTAATGTGCATGATGGGACCTTAGTCTTGAGGGATGGTGAGGAGCATATAACTTTTTCCATCGCTAATAACATGATTGCTCCCTCGCCTTTGCATGTTGTATCTCACTAGGTGAACGAGTCTATCATGTATCCTTCTTTGTCTCCCATTTTGCAAGATTCTGCATCTCATCCTTGTCCGCCACTTCCGCTCCCAAAGTTACCAAAAGAGCGGCGCAAGGAGGAGTGGCGGCCAAAGCTGCAGTCCTCCAAGCCTGGCAAACGAAAGCTGGAGACCGCTATGAGCTGGTCCCGGCTCCTGAACCACGACCCCCCTGACCATCCGAGTATTCACTCACGTGCATCCTACCGGATGGCCAGGTCGAGTTGACCTGTGCAGGTGGCCAAAACTATCGTGTGCATGACCACCATTTGAAGTTGCACCTCAAGAGCGATGTGGATCCGCTCTTGGAGGCACCTGCTCTTAATCTGCTCTGAGCATCTGCTGGCTGTGTCTAGCTAAAGACGTAAAAGAAAGTGCTTGTGGGGAGGCAACCCCACCACGGTTTGCATTTCTTTTCCTGCTTTTTGATTTTTTGGTTGTTGCGTCGTTTTGTGTGCCTGTCGAGCTCCCATTGGGCTGAAAATTACCCCTAACAAACAGTGTTCTAGTGGTTGTTTCTGAGACCCTCTCTTGCAGCGACTGGTCCCATTTCAAGTCTTTTTCCCCCGTCCGACTGGTCCACTCTCCCGTCCAGCTGTAGTCTGTTTCTTCCGGTAACATCGTTCCCCTTATCTTTCCCTCTTCTCCATTGAGGGCAATATCGATCTTAGGTGTGGGGGGGGGGGGGGGTGTATATTTGACTGCTTAGTTGTGTTTGTGTGCTTGGAGCCTAGTCCACTGTCCAAATTTCGATTTGAGGGCTCCAAGTACGTGTTCCTTTCAATCGCCTGCTTGCTTTGAACTGACAGTTGATAGACCGTTAATTACACATGTTTTTACCCCCGTTCTTACACCGTTTGAGGTGTTGATTCTCGTGTTTTAGTCAGATTTCACGCTAGGTTGTGCTTGTTGGTGATATTTCAGGTCCTAGTACGTGAATGGAGGCTTGGGAGCGAGTTTGGGGTCGATTGGACGAAGATCGGACGCGTGGCGAGGTGCTAAGGAAGCTGCACGGTCACACACAAAGACCACACGGCCGTGCAACTGGCAAACCAGGCCGTGTGGGATTGTGCGAGAGCAAACACGGGCACAAGTAACTTTCATACGGCCGTGCAAGTGAGCAAGGTGGCCGTGTGATTTTCGCCGAGAGCAAACACGGGCGAGATGGAAGTCTCACACGGCCGTGCGACCCTGGCCGTGTGGGAAGCCTGAAGATCGAACTAAAGGATACGATGCGTTTTGACTCACACGGGCAATTGGGTGAGCCATACGGCCGTGTGGCCTGCCCGTGTGAGTCGGGAAATTCTGGTTTTTGAGCCAATTTCGAGCCAAAAGTGGGAGAATCGGATTTTCAGAGCAAAAAACAGAGCCCTAGAGAGAGAAAGTACGAAGAACACATCCTAGAAGCTATCTTGGAGCTGGGTTTCATCGAATCGAGCTTGGAGATCGTCATAGGAGTGGAAATCATCATCCCGGAATTGATTTTCCTCATCATTATGAGTATGACTACTCCGATTACTGTTTTCTCTTCTCTCTCTATGGAGTAGAACCCTTCTCTCACTTGGGTGTGAAGAACCCTAGTTCCTTGTGTTAGGGATTTGATTGTAATAACTTGGGATGATTATACTGTTTGATTTTAATCGAATGATGCATGTTTATTGAATTGATTGAAGTCTGATCAGCTTTTCTTGATTTCTGCTGCAACCTGAGATAGATAGAATCTGATTAGGTTGTTAGAGCCTCTTCATTCGATAGTAGGAGATTGGATATACGAGAGTTAGCCAGTTTACTGCTTTGTACTGGAATTCAATTCCAGTAGTGGAGTTTTGTTCTTATTGCTTCAGCTTTCTATCCCGGTGAAGACTAGTCGTCTGCCGGGTAGTTAGACTAAGAGGGCTTGGTCAGCTTAAGAGATTCCAAGCTACTGTCGGATCTTCCGCAGTCTAATCAACAGTGAATCAACCCAGGGAATTACAATTGAACCTAACAAGGGCTAGGGGGACTCATTCCCGAGTGACTCTTTCCTGACTTTGAAAACCGAACAATTTCCTGCTTTCTTACTGCTTTTGCTTTAAACAACAATCAATCGAATTAGTTGGCTAGATAATAGATAATCACGGAGTAAGCGTAGATCTAGACCCCGGGTTGATAATAGAACTTGCCTGTTACTGCATTCCCGGACTGCGATTACACTTGGTCGCAGTTTGGTGTGTGTTTTGGCGTGTCAAGTTTTTGGCGCCGTTGCCGGGGACCCTCTAGGTTATTGGGGAAACGTGAGAATTTGTTACTCTAGCTTTTTATTTTGCATTTTATCTTCCACCTGTGTGCCTTCACGGGTTGCTTCTGCTGATTGTGTGCAGGTAGTGCATGACCCGTAGCCAGTCGGGAGATCTACTACCATTAGACCAGGAGCTTGAACGAACTAGGAACTTCAAGCGGGCTCTAAAGGCGCGACTGGCTGGGAGAGGAGCTATCACAGCTGCAGATCGAAGAAGAAGAAGAAGAAGGAGAGATGGCTGATCCACAGAACCATGATGTGATCAATCCAGATGAGGAGACCATGGGATCCTACTGGACCGCTAGAGCTGCGGACATGAGGTCCATTCAACACCCTCAGTCCAGCCAACAACTTTGAGGTGAGCACCTCAGTAATCACGATGCTGCGCGGTGTGGTGTTCCGTGGTAAGGAGGGAGAGTGCCCCCGATCACATCTCAGGCGATTCCACGAGCTCATCGATGGAATCAAGATCAATGGGGTACCAGCAGATGCCATCCAGCTGAGGTACTTCCCATTCACTCTGGAGGGGCAAGCCAAGGAGTGGCTAGACACTCGACCTCCGGGCTCTATCACCACGTTCGCCAACCTGGCGGACAAGTTCCTCACCCGCTACCATCCTCCATCCAAGACAGCTGACCTGCAGAAGCAAATTACACATTTTGCTCAGGATGAGGATGAGACCATCAGGGATGCTTGGGAGAGATACACCAGTCTCTTTCTCAGGTGTCCCAATCATGGTTTCAATGATGCATTCAAGGTGGGCACCTTCTATCACGCCCTCTTCCCGGAGGACAAGCAGCTGATTGATTCGGTTTGTGGCGGGAACATGCTGACAAAAACCCCGCCACAGCTGAATCAACTCTTTGAGGAGATGGCGGAGAACGGGTACGACTGGGGCACTGCCAGGAGATCGAGACGAGCACCAGGACGGGGTGTGCATGCTGTCGGCACCCAGTCATATGATTTGGTGCAGGTGGTATCGAAGCTGGTTTCAGCTATCGATCGTTCTGGTTTGATTGCAGGTTCAGGACAGCTGCAGGCGATGCACTGCCAGTGGTGTGAGAGCTCTCATCACACCGTGGAGGACTGTCAGGCGATGAGGGAGTCGTCTACTCCCCAGGAGCAGGTGGACTTCATCGGTAATGCCAGGCGCTTCGACCCCTACAGCAACACCTATAACGAGGGGTGGCGCCAGCATCCTAACTTTTCTTGGGCTGGGCCAAATCCCAGACCACCAGCTCCCCAGGGACCACCCGGTTTTCAGAGGCCTCCATACCAGCCCAGACAGGGGCAATTTCAGCAGCCACAGCAGCCACTCTACCCGCCCAGACAAGGGCCAGTTCCACCTCAGTCGCTGATAGACCGTCATTTACACATGTTTTTACCCTCATACTTACACCGTTTGAGGTGTTGATTCTCGTGTTTTAGGCCGATTTCACGCTAGGTTGTGCTTGTTTGTGTTATTTCAGGACCTAGTACGTGAATGAAGGCTTAGGAGCGAGTCTGGGGTCGATTGGACGCAGGGCGAGCTTTTTGGGGAGTGCACGGGCAGACCAGGAGGCTGCACGGCCGTGCACTTGAGCCATTTGGCCGTGCACCTCATGTCGAGGCCATGCACGGCCAGACCCTGAAGATTGCACGGCCGTGCGCCTGGCCGTGCAAGGTGGATGAAGGCCGAATAATTGATACGGTGCGTTTTGAGGGTGCACGGCCAGAATGGTGTTGTGCACGGCCGTGCACCTGGTCGTGCAACTCGGGAAAGTCGGTTTTAAAGCCTAATTCGAGCCAAAAGTGAGAGAATCGTGTTTTGAGAGCAAAAACAGAGCCCTAGAGAGAGAAAGTGCGAAGAACTCATCCTAGAAGCCGTCTAAGAGCTGGATTTCATCGAATCGAGCTTGGAGATCGTCATAGGAGTGGAAATCATCGTCCCGGAGCAGATTATCCTCATCGTTATGAGTATGACTAATCCGATTCTTGTTTTCTCTTCTCTCTCTATGGAGTAGAACCCTTCTCTCGCTTGGGTATGAAGAACCCTAGTTCCTTGTGTTAGGAAATTTGATTGTAATGACTTGGGATGATATTACTGTTTGATTTTAATCGAATGATGCATGTTTATTGAATTGATTTGAGTCTGATCAGCTTTTCTCAATTTCTGCTTCAACCTGAGATAGATAGAATCTGATTAGGTTGTTAGAGCCTCTTCATTCGATAGTAGGAGATTGGCTATACGAGAGTTAGCCAGTTGACTGCTTTGTACTGGTGTTCTTGACGCCAGTAGTGGAGTTCTGTGTTCATAGCCTCAGCTTCCTATCTCGGTGAAGACTAGTCGTCTGCCGGGTAGTTAGACTGAGAGGGCTTGGTCAGCTTAAGAGATTCCAAGCTACTGTCGGATCTTCGCAGTCTAATCAACAGTAAATCAACCCAGGGAATTGCAATTGAACCTAACTAAGGGGCTAGGGGGACTCAATCCCGAGTGACTCTTGCCTGCTTTAGAAACCCGAACAATTTACTGCTTTCTTGTTGCTTTTACTTTTCACAACAATCACTCGACTTAGTTTGCTAGATAATAGAGAATCACGGAGTAAGCAGTAGATCTAGACCCCGGGTTGATAATTAAACTTGCCTATACTGCAGTCCCTTTCATTGGTTACACTTGGCCATTGTTAGGTGTTGTGTTTTAGCGTGTCAGTCGCAGGCACGACCATTTCAGCAGACAGGGGCAGCACCTGCAGCTCCAGTATAGAGTGACTCGATGGCGGAACTGAGAGATCTGGTGGGTTCTCTGGCCACCTCCAGCGCAAATAAGTTCAATAACATCGAGCAGTTCATGGAGAAAGCTTTAAGCAAATTCTCTGGAGCTAGAAGCTGGTCAGAGAAACACGCAGGCCGGTGCTGCGAGATATACAGACCCAGCTTGGGAGTGTTGCCCAGGCTGTTGCTTCAGAGGACTCCAGGTACCTACCTGTCAGACCATCCCTCACCCGCAGGATCCGAATGCCAACTACAATGCCATCACAACCAGGAGTGGCAAGGTGATGCCGATCCACCTGTTCGGGCAATAGAGAGAGAGACCCCTGCTTCAGCACTTCCAGCTAATCATGAAGAAATGGAGAAGGAGGTTGAGGCTGCCTGCTCCTAAACCGCAACCAGTGGTGAAGAGTATGTACCACAACTTCCCTTTCCTACTCGGTTGCCACAAGGACCGAACTGGAGACTGAGTTGCCAAATTCATGGCATATGCTGAAGCAGGTAAACATTAGCATGCCCTTCGTGGAGGCATTATCGAAGATGCCCAAGTATGCCAAATTCATGAAGGATCTCCTCGCCAATAAGAGGAAGCTTGGGGAGCTGTCAACGGTGATGCTCAACGAGGAGTGTTCTGCCATCCTGCAGAACAAACTACAGAGAAGCGAAAAGACCCAGGGAGTTTCACTATCCCTTGCATGATTGGTAGTTTGCATGTAGGGAAGTCCTTGGCGGATTTGGGCGCTAGCATAAATGTCATGCCATATACACTGTTTAAGAAGCTAGGCCTAGGTGAACCCAGTAATACTAGGATGAGCATCCAGCTTGCTGATAGATCCATTGTGCATCCTAGGGGTATAGCAGAGGACTTGATAGTCGCAGTAGGGCCATTTTCATATCCTGTTGATTTTGTGATTTTGGACATAAATGAGGATGTTGAAGTGCCATTGATACTGGGTAGACCTTTTCTCGCCACCGCCAAGGCGCTTATTGATGTTAATGATGGAAAACTGATTTTGAGAGCTGGGGGTGAACAAATCACCTTCTCTGTTTCTGATAACATGAAACACCCCCAGCTCCATGATGATCTAGATTACTGTGATGTTGTTGCTGATTTTGAGACCGCACTCGCCATCACGAGTGCGGGTACTGATGATTTCCTTGAGCGTTGTCTTTTGCTAGGGGAACAGGCATCACAGGATGTGCAGCTGGAGGAGCAGCTTGCGGAGCTGGACGCGGCTGCGAGCGAGGGGCGAGAGATACCATTCAAGCCGAATCCCCATCTCGCCCCGGCTCGCTATATCATTGAGGAGCCACCAGAGTTGGAGCTTAAACCCCTCCCATCTCACCTGGAGTATGCATTTCTCCGGGAGGGGAATAAGCTCCCGGTTTATTATTAGCTCGGATCTGACACCCGAGCAGAAGAGCAGGCTGGTGGCTCTGCTGCAGAAGTATGCCCGGGCCATGGCATGGAAGATCACCGACATCAGAGGCATTAGCCCATCCTTCTGCTCCCACAGAATTTTGATGGAGGATGAGGTTAAGCCAGTCAGGCAGCCACCAGAGGAGATTGTCTCCTAACTTGGAGGCAGTGGTCCGGGCAGAGATTGTGAAGCTCATGGATGCAGGGATCATCTTTGCTATATCTGATAGCAAGTGGGTCAGCCCCACTCAGGTGGTTCCGAAGAAAGGCGGGATGACTGTGGTTCCGAATGAGAAGAAGGAGTTGATCCCGATGCGGACCGTGACCGACTGGAGAGTCTGCATCGATTACCGGCGCCTGAACGACGCCACCAGGAAAGATCATTTCCCCCTACCTTTTATTGATCAGATGCTGGAGAGGGTTGGCTGGCCATGAGTTCTATTGCTTCCTGGATGGCATGTCTGGTTACTTCCAGATTCCTATTGCACCGGAGGATCAGGCGAAGACCACATTCACTTGCCCCTTCGGTACTTTTGCTTACCGGAGGATTCCATTTGGGCTATGTAACGCACCGGCGACCTTCCAGAGGTGCATGCTGGAGATCTTCGACCGACTGGTTGGAGAGATCATGGAAGTCTTCATGGATGATTTCTCGGTATATGGAGACTCCTTCACTCACTGTCTCCATAACCTGGAACTCGTTCTGAAGAGGTGCGAGGAGACTAATCTGGCACTCAGCTGGGAGAAGTGCCATTTCATGGTTCGTGAGGGTATTGTGCTCGGGCACAAGATCTCCAAGCAGGGAATCGAGGTGGATCGCGCGAAGATTGAGACGATCAGTCAGTTACCTCCTCCTGTTTCTGTGAAGGGGATTCGCAGCTTTCTGGGTCATGCAGGCTTTTACCGGCGCTTCATCAAAGATTTCTCGAAGATTGCCCTGCCGTTGACCAAGCTGCTGGAGAAGGATGCACCATTCCAGTTCACCCCCGAGTGCACAGCTGCATTTGAGACTCTGAAGGAGAAGCTTACCCATGCTCCCATCATGGTGACTCCTGACTGGTCTCTTCCTTTTGAGCTGATGTGCGATGCGAGCGACTATGCAGTCGGAGCAGTTCTGGGTCAGAGACGCGAGAAGCACTTCCAGCCCATCTACTACGCGTCGAAGACCTTGAACGATGCACAGGAGAACTACACCACCATAGAGAAGGAGCTCCTCGCTGTGGTGTATGCATTTGACAAGTTCAGACCCTATCTGGTGCTCTCCCATGTGGTGGTCTACACTGACCACTCGGCGATTCGCTACTTGATGAGAAAGGCTGATGCAAAGCCTAGGCTCATCCGCTGGATCCTGCTGCTGCAGGAGTTTGATATCGAGATCCGGGACAAGAAGGGAGCCGAGAATGTTGCTGCAGATCATCTTTCACGGTTGGAAGCCCCTTCGGTGGACAGCTTCGAGGAAGAGATCGACGACTCTTTCCCGGGTGAGCGATTGCTGGCGATGACCCTGGTGGACAGCGTGACCCCTTGGTATTCTGACTTTGCCAATTATCTGGTGGGCAAGCAGTTACCCAAGGGGATGGCTACTCATGCAAAGCGCAAGTTCTTCTCCGATCTGAAGCACTACTTCTGGGAGGATCCTTACCTCTTCAGAATCGGAGCAGATGGCGTGATCCGGCGCTGTGTCATGGAGCATGAGATGGGAGACATCCTGTCTCAATGTCACAAGGGACCTACTGGCGGTCATCATGGAGGAAACCGCACGGCGCGGAAGGTGCTACAGTCGGGCTTCTATTGGCCCTCGCTCTTCAAGGATGCAGACACCTTCGCAGGACAGTGCGACCGCTGCCAAAGGTCAGGTAACATTTCTGCCCGGGATGAGATGCCCCAACATATCTCTGTTATTTGTGAAATTTTTTATGTTTGGGGTATCGATTACATGGGCACATTCCCTCCATCTTTTGGCAACCTGTACATATTGGTTGCAGTGGACTACGTCTCGAGGTGGGCAGAAGCTCAAGCCATGCCCACCAATGATGCAAGACGGGTCTGCTCATTTCTGAAGCAGCTGTTCTCCCGGTTCGGGACACCTCGAGCCATTATTAGCGACAGAGGAACCCATTTTCAGGGGCAATTCACTAAACTCCTCTCTCGCTATGGCGTTAAGCATCAGGTGTCGGTGGCCTACCATCCCCAGTCAAATGGGCAGGCCGAGCTGACGAACCGGGAGTTAAAACGCATAATTGAAAAGACGGTGGATCAGTCCCCCAAGGATTGGTCCATCAAGCTCGATGATGCTCTCTGGCGTATAGGACTGCCTATAAAAATCCGATTGGCACTTCTCCCTATAGGCTTGTCTATGGGAAGGCGTGCTATTTGCCGGTAGAGCTAGAGCACGAGGCCTTCTGGGCCATTAAGCTGCTAAACCTGGATTTGAGTGTTGCAGGTACAGAACGTAAGTTGCAGCTGCTGGAGTTGGAGGAGTGGCGTTACCACGCCTACGAGAACACCCTGCTCTACAAAGAGCGCACCAAGCGTCTCCACGACGCTAGGTTGAGGGGCCCGAAGGAGTTTCAGGTAGGTGATCGTGTTCTGCTCTTCAATGCACGCCTGAAACTCTTTCCGGGCAAGCTCCGTTCGAGGTGGTCGGGTCCCTTCACGGTCACCCAAGTTTTCCCGCATGGTGCGGTGGAGATCAGCAATGCTCAAACCGAGCCATTCAAGGTGAATGGCCACCTCCTTAAGTTGTACTTGGGAGGTGCTGTCGAGCGCGCAGAGCTGCTGATCAAGCTCGAGGAGCCTTAGTTCCTCTACTGGCGTCCAGCTAAAAGACGGTAAAGAAGCGCTTGTGTGGAGGCAACCCCACCGAGGTTTGCATTTTCTTACTCTTTTTTCCTTTGTTTTTTTTTTTTTTGTGTTTTTGAGTCTTGAGATGTTGATCCAGAGTCAAGTGTCGTTTTTGAGTGAAAACAGGTTGAATTCGGGGCTCCAGCACTTCGCACGGCCAGGTCATAAACTTGCACGGCCGTGTGGATTTTATCCCCTGGCCGTGCAAGCTCTCGGCGAAAATCACACGGCCAAAAGTGCAAATCTGCACGGCCGTGTGGCTTGGCCTGGCCGGGCCGTGTGGCCGACACGGGCAAATCATTTCCTCGCACGGCCGTGTGGAAATTTTCCCCTGGCCGTGCGAGCTCTCGGCAAAATCCACACGGCCAAAAGTGCAAATCGCACGGCCGTGTGGCATTGCTCGGCCAGGCCGTGTCGACCAACACGGGCAAAAACGCCCCTTGCACGGCCGTGCGGGCCTGCCCGTGCGGCCAAGCACGGCCTATTTATTCGGCCAGCACGGCCGAGCAGGTCAGAATTTTCAATTCCTCGCCGGAATCCTCTGCTCCCCACCGGAAAACCGCGACAAAAACCTCCCTTTTCGATTTTTTCGGCCACTTTGTGTCATTTTTTCACCAAATCAACAACAAACCCACCCTTTCTACACCCAAAGCGGCCTATCCCTCCATTTTGAGCAAATTTGGACGACGTTTTGGTCGCCGGAGGCGATTTCCGGCGAGGCTCCGACGAGCACTTCCGGCCATTTTTTCAGCGTTTCGTCGCTTCCATCGCCTTTCCCTCATCATCCCCTACACCTCTACTTGAGTCTCCAGGTTTGATTTTGCCCTTAACTATGTTAATTGTGGAGAATTGGGTGTGTAGTGTGTATGTTTAGAGAACCTTATTGAATCTTGTGATTTTTGCGCAATTGATTGAGGGGAATGCATGGAATGTGTTTGAATTGTGTTGGGCAATGTCCCCCTTGATTGTTTGAGCCCTTGTGTGCAAGAATTTTGCCAATTTCATGTTTCACTTCATAGTGCACACAAGGTGTTCGATGAAATGCCTGTTTTTCATGCCATGTTGTGGCCACCGGTTGGGGCCCTTAATGATGTAGTTTGAGGGTGTATTTGCTATGGATGTGAACCTTAAGTTGCCTATTTTCTCGTGAATGTGCACCCCCACTCAGATTATGCTTGATTTATCGAGTTTTTGACCCCCGAACTATGGATGAAACTATGGTTAGGCTGTTTTCTCTTCTTAAGTGTGGGGGTGTGCTTGACCTTTTCTTTGGCTCTTTTGGTTCCACTTTGGGTTGTTCTTTTGCAGGACAATGTCAAAGCCTGACCTCAAGCACCCGTTCATCCGGGATCTAAGGAGGGGCCCCGACGAGGATCGCTTCAAGGAGGTCCTGGCATGCCCGTTTGGGCAGCACCATTGCTGGTCCAAACGGGAGTTTCGGAAATTGAACTGCTACAAGCAACTCTCCGCTGCCCTCGCCAACCGCACATGGCGTCGTCTTCTCACCATCTGCGAGAAGGTCTACTCCGAGCCCGTCCTGGAGTTCTACACGACTTTCAGGCACACACAGACGACCGATTGGAAAGACGGTACAGCCGTCAGATTCAGGCTAGGCGGTGCCCCCCGGTCGATGAGCTACCATGAGCTGGCCGAGGCTCTCGACCTCGACCTGGATGACGATGCAAACTACATCACCGAGGTCAACGACCCGCCAGAGGTGGACTTCATGAGACTGTACACACGCCTGGCTCAGCCAAGCCATAGGAAACCCTTCTCGGCTGGGAGGACGAAGGACACTACCCTGATGCTCGACAACCGCCTTCTCCACCACCTGCTGGCGAAGTCTTACACCCCAGCGTCCGACAGTGCCAGCGCCATCACCAAGAGGGCCATGTACTTCATCACTTCGATGCGCCAGTTCGATCACCCTCTCCACTTGGGATCGGTGGTGGCCAGGACCTTTGAGAAGACTGCCACGGAACTGAAGAGCCTCCACTGCGCCCCTCTCATCACCCGCCTGGCCACCTACTTCGGGCTTTCGCTGCAGGGGTGCACACAGCAGGGGGACACCCCGTCTTCGGCAGGAAGACGATCAGTCACATGCACCTGCTGCGAAAGAACCGCGGCGTTCTATGGGTCGAGGGGTTTCCAGAACCTCAGATCCCCGCGGAGACCCAGCCAGAGGGCCAGGAGGAGGAGGCTACTGATGATGTGGAGCCCAAGGAGGTGGATGCTGCTGCTGCCCCCCCGCCCCACCACCTTCGAGTACGGCGGTGGCAGCTCCGCTTTCCCGGGCCAGGATTACTTCTCCTACCAGCTCGAGCAGCTGCGCATCCAGAACCAGCAGATCCTCGACCAGTAGATGTAGTTCCAGCAGCAGTACGCGGAACACCAGGCCTAGTACCGGAACAGGATGGCTGCTTATGATGAGCGCCTGGACATACTCCAGACTCAGCAGGGGGTGACTCTCGCACACATCGAGCGGGAGAAGCATCGTTCACGGCGCATGCAGGAGGTCCAGCAGCACCTGCTCCAGCTGCTTCCGGGCGAGCAGCCCGTCTGGAGGACTCCCTGGGAGGACTCTCCACTTCCTCATGCCCCAGCTGACGGTGATGATGGTGCTGATGGCGCTGATGGTGATGACGCCTTCATGGCCGACATCGACTTGGATGATCTTGGCGACGAGTAGGTTGTACTTGTCGCCCATCTCAGTGTGTTTTGCTTTTCGTTTTCGACTTTGGTGTGTTTGCTCCATGTGTGAGGAGCTTGAACTTAGTGTCGTTTGTTTTTGTTTTTCGTTTTCTTTTGTGGTTTGTTTATGTTGTAGTCGTCTGGGCTAACACTTATCCCTAATGCACAGTGTGCTAGTGTGTTCTTGGTGTTCGATTCGTGCAAAACTGTCCATCTTCCCGTCTGTTTCCCGCTGACTGGTCCACTTCCAGTCCCCCAGCAGTGTTTCAATCCGGTAACATCGTTCCCCTTATCTCTCCCTCTACTCCATTGAGGGCAATGTCGTGCTTAAGTGTGGGGGTGTGCTTTGTATCGGTTGGAATATATATCTATGTGCTTGGAGCCTAGTCCGCTGTCCGAATCTTACGATTTGAGGGCTCCAAGTACTGCTGGTTGATCATATTGGCACTATGTTTTGATTGATGAATTGAATGGTTTTCGGATTGATGCATGACCGCTTGATTTTGACTAGGACAACCTATGATGAGGACTGAGACGTGCAGTAGAATTGTGTAGGGGTTCAGTTCTTTCTACTGTTTGCTTACCAATTGTGACTTGATTTGATCACTTGTTCTTGACAGTCGTTTATGCATCTAGTTCAGGGTATCATAATGTAGGATAGAGCATATAGATAGCCATGTGAGATTTGAGCCTGCTCGTTTCTTTCTTGTGCGTTAGATCCCTCTTCCATGATGTGTAGCATTCACGTTGTCACTAGCTAAGATGATGGGGGCATATGATTAGCCCACGCCCAAACTGACTGTCCTGATGTGTCATATCCTCTAGTCAGCCCCTTTGAGCCGTGTGTTATCCTTTCTTTTTGGTCTATAATGAAAAAAATCACCCTTTTGCATCTTTTAGAAGGTTCCACAGAGTGGTTTTTACATATTCTCTGCTGTTTCTGCTAAAGTTATGTGAGTGTTGGAGGTAGTGCTTAAAAGTTGGGCAGGTGTGTGAAATATGTGCAGAAGTGGTGGCTCTCTTAAGAAATGGAAAGAAAATGAAAGAAAAACAAAGG
The DNA here is from genome assembly GCA_946122785.1 of Linum tenue. Taxonomy (NCBI): domain Eukaryota; kingdom Viridiplantae; phylum Streptophyta; class Magnoliopsida; order Malpighiales; family Linaceae; genus Linum; species Linum tenue. The sequence continues at coordinate 29,459,924 of CAMGYJ010000009.1, forward strand.
AAAAAATTGAAAGCAAAAGAGAGCCACTACCAAAAATCGTGATTAATGCCCAGTAAGTAGTGTTTCTTAGCAGTCTGGCTTGGAAATGCTGACATTTATACCTCCTTCGCTTTTGTGATCTTGAGATATTGAGTAATGCAGAATAGCAGAAAGAAAATACCGGTTTGTTTGACTGTGATTGTGTGGGTTTGGAAATGTGGAACCTTGTGCTATGAATACTTCCACCACCTAAAAGGCCTTTTCCCCCATGTCCAAGACCCTAGCCAGTCATTTGAACCTGTGTCTAAGACCTCCGGATTAGTTAGTGGTGACACCCCATATGTGAACTCTAGCATTTAGAGGCTGCCATCATGGTGAAAAGATGTTAGGGATTGAGAGAAATAGCATGCGCATTTTTCGCATCAAATTGTCCTGACCCCACTGGTCGAGAGTGAGTGATTCATTTTCATATTCTATATACTCTTGTACCCCGGTGAGGACCTAGATTGCTTGGTCTCTATTCTGATGTCGTGAGTTGGATGCATGAGTTGACTGTTTTGGGTAAGTGGTTGAGTCAAGTCTAGGTTGGCTGGTGAACAGAAGGGAGACTCTTCCTTTACTCGATTTTGCTGCACTCGAATGTCCTTTGTGGTGGTTGTCCATGTTGCTATTGAGGTTGTTCATGTATTGATGTTTGAAAACCAGTACGATTCACGTGTCCTGTGCCTTTATGACTTGTCCCCAATGTTGGTTGATTGAAATTTGTAAGCTTACCTGGTGTCTGACTTGGTTTTCTTGGGGACAAGCAAACGGTTAAGTGTGGGGGAGTTTGATAGACCGTTAATTACACATGTTTTTACCCCCGTTCTTACACCGTTTGAGGTATTGATTCTCGTGTTTTAGGCCGATTTCATGCTAGGTTGTGCTTGTTGGTGATATTTCAGGTCCTAGTACGTGAATGGAGGCTTGGGAGCGAGTTTGGGGTCGATTGGACGAAGATCGGACGCGTGGCGAGGTGATAAGGAAGCTGCACGGTCACACACAGAGACCACACAGCCGTGCAACTGACAAACCAGGCCGTGTGGGATTGTGCGAGAGCAAACACGGGCACAAGTAACTTTCACACGGCCGTGCACGAGAGCAAGGTGGCCGTGTGATTTTTGCCGAGGCCAAGCACGGGCATCCCAGGAAATTCACACGGCCGTGCAACCCTGGCCGTGTGAGATGGCTGAAGATCGACTTAATGGCACGCTGCGTTTCGACTCGCACGGGCAAAGTGGTGAGCCACACGGCCGTGTGGCCTGCCCGTGTGAGTCGGGAAACTCTGGTTTTTGAGCCAATTTCGAGCCAAAAGTGGGAGAATCGGATTTTCAGAGCAAAAACAGAGCCCTAGAGTGAGAAAGTATGAAGACACATCCTAGAAGCTATCTTGGAGCTGGTTTCGTCAAATCGAGCTTGGAGATCGTCTTAGGAGTGGAAATCATCATCCCGGAGCAGATTTTCCTCATCATTATGAGTATGACTACTCCGATTACTGTTTTCTTCTCTCTCTCTATGGAGTAGAACCCTTCTCTCACTTGGGTATGAAGAGCCCTAGTTCCTTGTGTTAGGGATTTGATAGTAATGACTTGGGATGATTATACTGTTTGATTTTAATCGAATGATGCATGTTTATTGAATTGTTTGAAGTCTGATCAGCTTTTCTCAATTTCTGCTGCAACCTGAGATAGATAGAATCTGATTAGGTTGTTAGAGCCTCTTCATTCGATAGTAGGAGATTGGTTATACGAGAGTTAGCCAGTTTACTGCTTTGTACTGGAATTCAATTCCAGTAGTGGAGTTCTGTGCTTATTGCTTCAGCTTTCTATCCCGGTGAAGACTAGTCGTCTGCCGGGTAGTTAGACTGAGAGGGCTTGGTCAGCTTAAGAGATTCCAAGCTACTGTCGGTTCTTCCGCAGTCTAATCAACAGTGAATCAACCCAGGGGAATTACAATTGAACCTAACTAAGGGGCTAGGGGGACTCATTCCCGAGTGACTCTTTCCTGCTTGAGAAAACCGAATAATTTCCTGCTTTCTTACTGCTTTTGCTTTAAACAACAATCACTCGAATTAGTTTGCTAGATAATAAATCATCACGGAGTAAGCAGTAGATCTAGACCCCGGGTTGATAATAGAACTTGCCTGTTACTGCATTCCCGGACTGCAATTACACTTGGTCGCAGTTTGGTGTTGTGTTTTGGCGTGTCAGACGCCCTCTTCAAAATATCAATGTTTAAGCATTGGATGTAAGGACAAACAACAAATAAATGCCACCGATCTTCCACTCCCCCAGGACACAGCATACACAAAGAACCTTCTGCTGCAAGTATCGCCCATAGATGCCTGAAAACAAACGATTTATTCCAAACTGGAAAGTTCCTTATGCAGGGCTGAGGAATGAATGTCATCTTATACAGCAGAGGTAATCCAATTTGTATGAAAAAAATTAACATCGTTAAAATGAACGAGATTTAAATTAAGGATCAATTATATTTTTGTAGCTAAAATATTAACAAATTGGTTGTCTATTAAAATCAAAGTAGCAATAACCAAATAAAAATAAGGAGAATAAATACAATACTTTTTAATTATGAATGTAACTCAAAATTATTTTACATCTCGCATTCATAAACAAGAAAGTACAAATTTAATTCACAATTCATAACCAATGAAAATAATATCAACATATAATTAAATTATTTTAAAACTATAAACGAAATAAAATAATACATTTATCACAATTCCTAATACACATTTTTCTTCCCACTTTACTCCATAAAACACTATTTTCCTTCCAAATTTCTTAATTTCCAAATTGTCTCTCCACTCCTAATCTCCTTCCCCTACCTTCCCATTTCCTCCTTTCTTCGAGAACTGAGGGTAAGAGATGCTACGAATTGGTATTTGACGTATGTTCTTTTTCTTAATTTCTACAAGAGCTCACAATTGGTGCTCCGACGAGTGACGATGGGAGAGGTGGCTCATGATCTGAGTGGAATTCTATGTAAAAGTAAGAAAAAAACATAAAGCTCTTGATAGTAGCAGTGACCCATCAATCATGCACCAAATTGACCACACACACCCAAAAATAAAGCAACCGAACCAAACTGTTCTCTCATGATTGATATATGTGATTTGTGAAGTGAACAACCTTCCTTTCCTCTTTTGCTGTCTCCCAAGTCATACTTTCCTACTACACTGTCAAAAAATAAAAATAAAAAGTCATACTTTCCTTTACACGAATCATTCCTAGGTTTTGGGCATATCAAGTATATGTCACCACTCATCACTATATATGCTTTGAGGGTAAATTACAACGTTAGTCACAGGAATTACTAAAAAAGGTTCATATTTAGTCATTAGAAATATTTAATACAATTCATGGTCATCAATTTTACATTTTCGTTTCAACATTAGTCACTCTCCGTCCAACTTCGTTAACTTCGTCATATGTAGCGGTCAACTATTATAGTTGACCGTTAAATAAGTGACGTAACAATTAAATATAGTAAAATTTATTATTTAATTTTCCACATCATCTACAAAGGTAATGTTAATTAAAAAAATTACCACATAAGCTACTCATGTGTAATCATAACGCATTGGAGGGCTACATCAGCAAATTCCCTCTCTTTCTCGCTCTCTGTTTACGAACAACAATCCCTTACATCAATCTCTCCCAAATTGGATCTGCTCTTCCATCTTCCATCTATTCATCTTCAATCCCACTCCCCAAAATTCCTTCGCTCAACTTGTTGTCTCATCCATCTTCAATCACATCCTCACCAATTCCCTCCGCATCGCCGTAATTGCCGAACCCAGCAATCCCGCTGTCACCCCCTCTATTCTCTATTTGGCGACTGATTTGAACTTCCAGAACTTAACAACTGGTTCGAAGTCTTGTTATCGGGTTAAGACTTAACCGGCTGGCATTGGATAGATGTTGTTCGTGGCTCCTCTCTCTAAAAAAACCCTAACAACGGTGGCGCCAGTAGTAGCAACAACGAAAATCAAACAACGAAAACACTGCTTCAGCGGCGTTGATATGCAGATTCCGATCAGGGGAGGCCGTCACACTTTTCAATTATTACGAATTCTCTTAATTTCCTTCTTTTTGTGCATTCGTTGTGACACTTGTGATAGCAACTCGTTGCTATCGGGTTAGGGTTTTGCTTGTAACTCACAAGCGAGAGAAAGACTTGGCGTCTAAAGGCCTTTTCTTATTAATTCGATAAACGGTACTAACACCGAACATACATATTTATAGAGTAGAAACCCTAATACCCGACTAGGCCACTCGGCCCCTACCCCTAATCCGCCACCCTTGAGAATCCCAACTTCCCGCGGATTACGTACTAGGCCCTATCCGACACTAATTAATTACTAACTGAACAAGCCTAAATCCATAACATAATAATAATAATAATAATAATAATAATAATAATAATAATAATAATAATAATAATAATAATAATAATGGTCAGACATTCACAGCCCAGCCCACTACTACGGGTTGCTACCAACTTGCGGATTTAGATTCAGGAAGCAAGGAAGAGTTGTTGCAATGGAAGAAACGAGCCATACAGCCACCGCAACAGATCGCCTCTTCATCTTCCATCACCGTCAAGAGTAACAATGAGTCTACCACCACAATCGACACCGCCAACTCGTCCACATCCCGCTCCACATCTGTCCAGTGAAGGTCAGAGTCGTGTATTCTAGCAGGGGACTCGAAGGAGGCGCCAGTTTCTAGTAGTTATCGACGTTGTTGTCGCTTCTTCCGTTGACGCCGTTGTCGGTTCAAGAAGGGAGCGATTTCAGAGCTGAAAGTTAGAGCAAGGAGCGAGTGCGCAACGGATCCTTTATCGGTTGACTTTGGAAATCGGTGGTGAATGCAGCCCTAGCATTGTCGCCGGACGGGAAAGGGGCGGCAGAATTAGGAAATTAGGTTTTATGTTTTATTTTTTAATGAATGTGATAAAGAGTTGGAATATTTAAAATATTATATTTTTAATTTTTAATTATATTTGAATTGCCACGTCACACATTGAACGGTCAACTATTGTAGTTGACCGCCACATAGGATAGAGTTAACGAAATTGGACAGAGAGTGACCAATGATGAAACGGAAATATAATGTTAGTGTCCAAAAATAGAATTAAATATTTCCAGTAATCAAATATGAATGTTTTTAGTAATCTCAATAACCAACCTTGCAATTTACCATATGCTTTGTAACTAATTTGCTATTGATTGATGAACTACCCACGTCATGCCCATTTCAGCCATCTCCGTCAATATTATCAAAATTCGCTCGGAGAATTCATGACTCACATAAACTAATAATAAAACATGCCGATATCCTCCCATTCTATTATGGAGGTTCTCCACCAAAAGGCTATTAGTTCCACTTTTCCGGCCTCCTGCGCATAGTACGGATGGGTGTTTTGGTCAAATGGTTCTCATTTAGATTGGCCATAAACAAATGCAATAGGTGGCCTAAGCCTCTGTTTTTCCGGGGTATTGCGCTGAGGTTGGGGTTTTTGTTTTAATTTATATTGGTCATATAAGTCCAAAATTACTTCTAATTACTTCCTTCTAATCATATATTATTATATTAGTGCTTGCAAATACAATTTGAATTAGTTCTACAATGTTAAAAGTATAAATTTAATTTACAAACTATACCATAACGTTAAAGGACAGTTCCGTTTGTATCATAAATGAATTTTTATGAGAAAATATATTTACAACTAAATTTGTAAAGTGACATTAAAAGTACAATTTAGTTTGTAGTAGAAAAATATTTGTACGAAAAGGTATAGACGCAAAATGAATTTGACTATAACGTTAAAAATATAAGTTCAATTTGTACTATACATACATTTTTTTCAAATAAAAGCATTGTAAAATTCATCTCTACATATTTATTGAAATTATTATTAGCAATTTTGTTTTACTGTATTCATTTAGCTAATTTATAATATTTTTAGTTTATTAATATAATTTGGTGTATAATCGAGGTTCATAACCACTTTGTTAATAGTTTTCAATTATTCATATTACATTTTTTATAATTGATATTAACTAAACATCAAATTAACTATACTAACAAAATAGTATCCATTTTTACATATTTGGAATAAAATGTATGTTTTCTAGCATCATATATCATATATGATAGCATTCATGAACTATTAATTCTTCTATAATGGTACCCAATCTATGCAACAATTCCTAATCGTGTTTTTCCACCATCAATTTTTTGTTAGTTTGTTATGAAAGTGGGTCTCGCCTCCCTTACTAGACTTTAACTAAGCTTCCAATCTTCCTACCATGATACTCCCCACCTAATTCACGATTTATAAATTATAAATAAAACCACCACAGATAAAAAAAAATGACATTCGTGGTAGGTTTAATTATTTTCATAGTTGACCACCATGGTTTCCTAGCCAAATTTGAAAATAAAATTTGCAGATATACAAGAAAGAATAAATGTATTCATTGGCTAATAGTCAATGCCTACAAATTATCTGTCTACTATTTCATCTGACTATGATATAAAAAAATGCCTACAAATTATTCATTAAGTTTTCAATCTATAAATTATCAAATTTATATGTTGGTCTATTGGTTGTTTGCATTAGGGGAAAGAAGAAATCTCATAAAATGTTCATGAGACATAAAATTCTATTAATATTTAGTGTTTTAAACATTTTACTATTAAAGATTGGCGTCTAATAAAAAAAGTAGGAACAACCTATTATGAAGATAAATGTTTAGTTAAGGAAGAAAAATGCATTATAATTGGTGGGGATGACGGTGCTTTAGAATGAAATTCTAAATAAAATTTGCAATAATTCTTGACAGCGGTGAGCAAATAGTATGGTTTGATTAAACTTATAAGTGTTGATTTTATTGCATGGATTTTATTTTTACTTTCAGTAATGACTTTAGTCAATAAATGTGGTTAGCATCTTGAAAATTATACCGGTATGGAATAAGACATGCCTTTTCTTCAAACAATTACTATGTTTATCTATACTATTAATGAAATTCATCCGGCCAACGGGCGGGTCCAAATCTAGTTTTAATTTATAATATATCTGGACTAAACTACTCGCTAATTGTTCCAATCCCCGCTACCAAAAACCTTGTAGTCACTTCCTTCCCTACCACGAGTCCACGATTGCTAATCAGATGATTTGGATGGCTTAATCGATGTACTATTGATCCTTTGTCACTTGACTCTACAACTTTAGACAATTGGTAATTAAATACAAAAAAGTCTTATTCTATGTGTTAGTTATCTCAAACTTCGGTAGCAAAGTCGTGATAGAATTTACAACTCGATGAATACAAATGTTATAGTAAAGGGTTAATAGTATTTTATACTCTTATACTATTACAAATTAACAAACATGCCCTTTTACTATTATTTTGCACAAACTTACCCTTCAACTATTACAACGTAACAAACATATCCTTCTGTCACTATTTCCGTTAGTTGACCGTTACAAAACATACAAAATGACTATATAGCCCTTTAATTTTAATTTATTATATTATATGCACAATAATTGGCACGAGAAGAAACACTAAACATTTTTTTTAATATTTTTCGTTTTCTATCGGCGGTACCCCTTCAATTCTTTTTTCTTCCACTGGGAAGGAATCATTTCCCACCTCAAGTTTGTATTCTATTATCCCTTCCCCTTCTTTGTGTCCTTATTTTCCCAATCAATTTAAACAGATCAAGAAAAATCTAAATTAATAAATTACCAAATCAAATAGTCTGAATCTCATAGCCCCATCTTCGCTTAATCTCCTCCTCCAGAATTTTGAGAAATTCCTTATGTTTCCTTTTCTGATATTGGAGCTCTAAATCAATGGGTTGTGATTCTGCCATTTGAATCTGAAATCAATTTGATAAAGAGGAATGGCTGGCGGCTCTTCTCCTTCTTCCATCCTTCTGTCTACACAATCAATTGCCAACAATGGCATCTAGCAGTGGCGCTTAAATCTCTACAATTGAACCCTTTGCACCTTGCAACATCCCATGTCGTGCCGCTGCGCCTCTACCGCTTCAATCCCCCAGGAAGAAGAATATGGATTTTCACCCCATGTTCGATACCAATCTGCACTTCTTAGCCAACACGAGGAGCAGGAGCAGGAGCAGGAGCAGAGTCTTTGATCGGAATCCAAGGCTACAAGAAATATGCGACTCCCTAGCGGCTTAACTTACATTCCAATAGAGAATCAACATCATATGTTGGAGATTGATTGAAGCTTCTTGTCGATGAAGAGCAAGCGCCATGGAGCTGTTCTAGATGCGTTTGTATTGTTTGGGAAAGTGAAGGGACGGAGAGTGAGAGTGGGGAAGGGATAATTAGAACAATGATTATTAATTTATTTATGTTTTTCTTCTGTTGTAAATCACTGTATATATATAATAATTTAGTTTAAAGGGGCAATATAGTCATTTTGTGTGCCCTTCAACAGCCAACTAACGGAATTATTGACATAAGGGTATGTTTGTTATGCTGCAATAATAGAGGGTACATTTGTGCAAAATAATAGTAAAGGGCATGTTTGTTAATTTGTAATAGTAGAGGGGCATAAAATGCTATTAACCCTATAGTAAACATAGACCTGGCAAATTACAACCCGATTCGTTGACCCGACCCGAAACCGCTTGAAACTAGAAATTTTTGTAACCCGAAATCCGAATGACCCGAACCCAATAACCCGTAATTTTTTGGGTCGGGTTGGGTGGGTTAGCGGGTCAACCCGTTAGACCCGTTTCATTTTATATATCACTCCCAAAATGATAAAATCACTCATAAATTGGTGAGATGTTTAAAGAAAAAATCACAAGGATTTGAATGACATGTTTGGAGTTTAAGGATAATCAAATATCATGTGTTTCTTGTAATAGTATTTCTCTAGTAATTGTTTTTTGACGATTTGTGTAATGTGTATTTCATTAGCGTGTGAGGATTTGAGAATATGTTAATTAACATGTGTTAGGTAAACTATTGTCATGAATATGTGAAAATTTGTGTTCTTTAAGAAAATATGAAGCATGCTTGATATTATTTCTGAGAACGCTCATAACCAGAAATGACCTGTAACCCGACCCGAAACCGAATGGGTTGGGTCAATATTTGACGGGAAATCAGCCAACCAAACATAACCCTACCCGTAACCGAAGTTCACAACCCGAAACCCGATTGCCTGAACACAAACTTTAGGGACCATTTCTGTATTTCCATTCACGCTCTCTTTTCTTCCTCCGATCCCCAGCCTGGCACTTATACCCTAACCCTGCTCTTTCCTCCTCCAGCGATCGAAGCCATTTATAGGGTGGAGGTGCCGAAGAAGAGGACCGGCCAGAAGAAAGGGAGACGAGGTTGCCGTCGGAAATGGCGGAAGGTGTGCTGCGGAGTCCACCGCCGGCCGGCGAGCTATATATGGAGTAGTGGAAGACAGACAGCAACGTAGGAGTGGGGTTACCTGGAGAGCTGGTATGGTATGTCATCACTGACCATGATTTGTCGTTGTGGGGAATTAATTGGCTATATTGGTTTCAGATATTTTGTGGGAGTCGTCGTACGTCGTGAAACAGCGTAAAGCAGAACGAGTGGTCATTGTTTGCTCATCAGAGGTTGTGGACCAGCTTGTAAGAAAATAGTGGTTGCTACTTGCTAGCAGATTTTCTGTCTTTATCTCCCATTCTGCTGATCGATCATAATAATATCTTCTTTTGTTAATTTGTTTGCTCGAGTATACCAATATTAATTCCTGCAGTTTTCTTTCAAGGGAAATAATGGATGATGATATATACGCCACGCGTGCTTTATTTCCAAATATGTTGTGTATATATATATTATAAAGTTACTCAACGGTGGAGCTAAGAGTGTATAACTTTCAATTCAATTATGAGTTGTAAAATGAACAGGATTATATGATAATGATAAAAGAAGTAGTTAAATTTTTCTCCAAATCATTCGAGTTATTGGCATGGTAAAAGAAACCGTACCGGAAGTCATACCGGATCTGTTTGTGGTAGGGTATTTTGTGGTACGACCGTGGTTTAACCGTTGTGTACCGGTAAAATACCGTTTATGTAATTAAATAATTTTTTTTTTGTAAAAAAATCGTATCGGCAGATTCGGGATACCGTCTCGGAGTAATACCGGAATAAAACCGGAATATGCCGGATAACAAACCTGAATAAACTAAGGGGTCGTTTGGATGCATCTTTTCCAAAATGAGTCAATTTGGCCCAAAAGACTCATTTCAGAACATGATCCAATTGGTTGAGTAAATCCGTTCAAAAAATACCGTTTGGGCTGGATGGTGGAATGAGTAACTATGGGTAAGTCATTTTGATTAATTACTAATGTAGCCTCACTCACTCACAAACAAACAAACTTCTTCCTCCTCACCCTCTGCTCGCCCACTAATTTTCAATTTCTCCTTCTTCTCTCCCTCAACTCTCGCACTCTTCTCCCCGGCGGACCAAATGTTCTCCCCGGCGGACCAAATGCTCATTTCCCTACTGTGCATGTCGTCTTTGACTGTTGAGATCAACCAAAAAAATCATCATCGAGATCTTTCGGCGCCTCGATTCAGCTCCACTCCTGACACTAGCTCCCTCGTCTGCAAGTACCTCAGTCGGACTCGGGAAATTTGAGAGACAGATATGGAATGAGGTCGAAAAGAGGAATCAATTTGGGAAAGAATCTAACTAGGGATTTCATAGTTGGGAGGGGGTCGATTTGGGACGATGAGGAAGACGTCACTGTTGACTTGAACGAAAGTGGTGGTGAAGGCTTCGGGATTTGAGGTACGGCGCACCTTCTGTAAAGAATTTCAATGGCGGTTTCTTGTTTCTTCTCTTTCTCCTTCTCCTATAATCCCACATGCAATGAACTAATCTCCCCCTCCAACTATTTGTCATCGCCGGAAAACACCTAATAGGCGCAGGTCGCCGATCGAGGGTTGCGGATCACCAGAGGACGAGGAGAGGAGAAGATGAGCGGCGAGGCGGGGCTGGGAAGAAAGAAACAATGAAAGGCTCCCTCCTCCAGATTTGCTTCGTTCAATTAGATATTAGGGTTTCACGATGAATGGCGATTTTTTTTTAATTTTAACTCAATTAAACGGCGACATTTCTCTCAGTTTGAGTCTACCACCGGTTAGAATGAAACCGAACGGTATGTCGGTTTGGACCGGTTAAGCCGGAAAAACCGGCCGGCACGGTGAAATTCCTTCAGCTAGCTTACCGTATCGTTTCTAGTCCGGTTCCCGGTTGAACCGGTTGAACCGGTCGATACGATCCGGTTTCCTGGTCCATGGTTATTGGACCAGTTGATTTATGATATGATATCAGAGTTGGTTTCTCGTCCAGTTCACGTGTTCAAATCCATCATATCCCTATTATTAATTAATGTTGTCTTAAAGCACATGGTATGTCGGGAACATGCAAATTTCAAGCCAATGAATTAGTTTTGTTTGAGGAAGTACGGCTGAGATCCATACATGAACTTTATCTAATTACCCAGAGTTATTGAGAATATAGCTGGTTTATAACGGCACAATTGGACTTTGAAAAGTGATAGAAAACGGTTATATCTTCTCATCCTACTTGGATTCAACCAATAAAAGAGCTTTGATTTATTACTTCTATCTTTTTCTTATTCTAAATTCTGGTTTCACCATTGCAAAGTAGCTGAGATATTTTATGGATAATTATCTGAAATTACTCGTTTCATGTTTGTTCCTTTGATCTTGTAGAAACCTTGTACTATGTTATTGGAGCTTGGGAGAGAGAGCAACTTTATGCTCATAATATATAATTTTCTCTTTTGGATCCGAGCATGTGGTGTTTGAGGGTAAGGGAGGGGAATAATTTTTGGTGTCAAAGACTTTTTGGTTTATTAACAATCTCAAAGACTGAAAATAAGCAAAACAACCACAAAAAAACAGCAGCTTTAATTAATTTAGGGTCACCACCACAACTGCCCCACCAGACCAGAAATAGGAACCAACCATTGTTTCCTTTTTCTTCTTTGATAGTGAAGTAAAAGTAAGGTTCGTTTGCTTCCCTTCCCTTCCCTTCCCTTTACTTTCCTCTATTTCCACTCTTCCCAGTCCAGTCCAGGTACTTATCACCGGACAATTACACAACCGATCACTAAAGTTGAGGATTATCAGCACACTTGCCAGTTGCCACTATATATATGCTTTTTAAGTCCGGTTGAAGTTTAAAAAGAATCTATGCATAGTCATTCTGTCAACCTTCATCATGTTTCTTATAAATAGATTTTTCTTCGTAAATCATCACAGTTAATGAAAATATTCTCACAATGCGACAGTTATACTCAAAGTTTTTCAAAATACAAAAGTTTGGACTTTTTCGCTATCGTTTGCAATGATTTCGATATTGGTTTGCTAGAGTGATTTTAGTATAATCGAGCATAAAATTACGATCATTTGAATTTTCGACATACGGTGGAGCTAGATCGTGTATGTGGGTAGCCATTTGTGTGTATAGCATATGTTGATAACGATATGGTTAAAATCGCTCCGGTTTCAAGCAAACCGATGTCAATATCACAACTAGCCCAAACTTGTCTTTTTTGAAAGAAAAAAATTAGTGTAACAGAGTCTCAAAATGGATGTGATAGGCCTACACGGATTAATAATAAACATACTATATATCGATCTCTTCCAACAAATCAACATCACTTTGTTTATCAACTCCTATCCACTTCACTAAGAACTTCCTTGGTCCTCTTAATTAACTAATATCTAACAATCATGAGAAAAACTCAAATGAAAAATATTTTTTTTGTTTTGTTAGTTTTTTCAAAATTTCCCAATTGGTTGATACCCGTTGAATTTCAGTGGTCAATCTACTAGTGATCCAAAATTGTAGTGACCGTAAATGTAATTGATCCCCCCTTGCCCTTTCTAGTTTCTACCCCAAATGGATAAACCGTGGAAAGGACAGCCACGCTGTTTCCGGCAGCCAAGCAAACTTACAAGTTGGCCCCCGAGCGCGTGGCACCAAAATCTATATATATTATACACCCACCACTTTATTATTATTATATTAAAATCCATCCCAAAAAACACAGACAATCAACTTATCCCTAATTCCCAATCCACCAAAATTCGGATATGGTCTTCAGCAGTCAACAGCTCCACTACTCCGACTACTCTTCCTCATCATCCCCAGCGTCCGACTGCACCGGCACGACGTCGGCGGTGAATAATCACAGCCACCACCAGCTGGCGGCGGAGGTGCCGAAGAAGCGGACGGGGAGGAGAGTCTTCAGGGAGACGCGCCACCCTGTGTACAGAGGCGTGAGGAGCCGGAAAGGCGGCAAGTGGGTCAGCGAGCTCCGCGAGCCCGTCACCGGGACGCGCGTCTGGCTCGGAACCTACACAAACCCTGAAATGGCGGCCCGGGCTCATGACGTGGCGGCGCTGGCGTACCGCGGGAAGTCCGCCTGCCTCAACTTCGCCGACTCCGCCTGGCGCCTCCCGGTTCCGGCTACCACCGACCAGATCGAAATCAGGCGGGCGGCGGCCGAGGCCGCCGAGTTGTTTCGCCCCCGCTCCCCGGCGCCGGCGGCGGATGAACAGGAATATAATACAGTTTGTATGAATGATGAGAATGGTGAGACAGATCATAGTGATGGTGACGTGTTCAGTTATGTGGAGGAGGTGGAACTGGTGCAGATGCCGGAGTTGCTGCCGGAGATGGTGGAAGGGCTGCTTATTATTTCGTCGCCGGTTAGCTACGGAGCCGAAAGCGACGGGTGGAGCTACGTGGAGAGCTGCGATAATGATAATAATGATGATTATGATTGGTCGCTGTGGAATTATTAGTTTGGTGTAAGATATTTGTGAATATGCCGATCAAGCGAGTGGTTTAATTTGTGTGCAAGAAAAAAAAGGTATGTGGCCTTGTTTGTTCAACACCATGTGGTATGAAAATAGTTGTTACACTTACCTGTTTTTGTTTGGTTTGTCCTCGTCAGAATTCTGTCCTATGTTTTTTAAGGGAAAGCAAGATGTGCTCAGAGTGTTTTTGTTTGAGCATGTATGGGTTGAATGGGAAGGGATTGATGATCCATGTATATCGTTTGTTTGTTGTAAAAATGAATGTTATTGACTTACAAGTTGCATCACAAAATATATTGTGCTTGTTGACATTTGTTATATAAGAGGTTATGTGAAATGAATAACAAGAAGGTCAATTTATAAATATTATCGAATTAAATGACCTAACATTAAACCTGTTGGGCATGTGACTCAGGCCTAGCCGCGCCAAGGAACAAGTCGGGCCCAGCCACGTCAAGGAACAGTGCGCGACTAAATATACCCCGACGTGGCAGCGCGAAGACCCCGAGCGCGACACCTCATCGTAGTTAACCACGTCTTGGCGCGAAGAGCTTAGGCGCGGAATGGGTTACATGCGCCAAGGGAGAGCATAGCGTAGGCTAAACCAAGGGACGAGGAAAGCGTAGCTTTCCTCCCCAGAAGGTAGTCACATCAGGCCCATGGATAGGCCTCTGACACGTCCTAGGTAGAGGGATGGCCAGGACATGGCCTAAAATCCTTAGTATGTTAGTGGTCACATCATTGTATCCCAGTAGTCACATCATTGTACCTTCACATGAGTCAACCACTCACCCACCACCATGAAGCCTATAAATACGGCATTTACTACGGTGGGTGAGGGGGATCGCATTTTCCGGGCATTCTCACTCTATAGCGACAACTTCTCTCTCAAAAGTTCTGACCCTCTCTCATCGTACTCTTCCATTCTTCTCCTTCCGATCAATTCCCACGCTTGCGTTCTTCTTGACCCAAATTCTCACCTGAATCTCACTCCTACACTCAGTTAGGTTCAAACAATTGGCGCCCACCGTGGGGCCAAGAAGAAACGCAGAAGAAAATCCACTGATGGCAGAACGCAACCACGACCAACCTGACGAAGCGACGCCAATCAAGGCAATGACCGACCCAAGGGCGTTCGCAGAAGCCAGCGACCTCAACGCGGTGCTCCTAGAAGAAGAAGAGCCCGAGCTGACGGCCAAGGAA
Organism: Linum tenue; assembly: GCA_946122785.1. Classification (NCBI taxonomy): domain Eukaryota; kingdom Viridiplantae; phylum Streptophyta; class Magnoliopsida; order Malpighiales; family Linaceae; genus Linum; species Linum tenue. The sequence continues at coordinate 29,475,069 of CAMGYJ010000009.1, forward strand.
ATGAGGGAGCTGGTGACGAAGCAAAACAACGTCATAGCTGACATACAGAAGCAAATGAGCCAAGTCATTGCGCTCATGCTAAGCAAGGAGGCCGCGCCAACAGTAGACGCGACGGCGGTCGCGCCCATACAAGCCTTGGGAGAAGCGTCGGGAACCGCCCAACTACCACAATCCGCGCCAGCGGAATTCCCCGCGTGCGAAACGCCGGGAACTGAGCCACCAGGGCGGGCGGACCTCAGCTTCTTGGAGCAACACTTGTCTCCGCAATACCGACCTAACCCGCCTAAGAGGGTCCTCCACCAGCCGCTGAGCGCGCAAATAATGGCGGAGCACCTAAGCGGGGCGCCACCCCCCCTACCAACATACAACGGCACAACCGACCCAGAAGACCACGTGAGCACCTTCTGCTTGCGCATGCAACTCCAAACCAACTCCAATGCCGCGCTGTGCAGAACCTTCCCATCGACGTTCTCCGGAATATGCCTTGACTGGTATAACCGGCTCCGAACGGAATCATCCGCTCGTTCGAGGAGTTCATACTTCTGTTCACAACAAAGTTCGCGTCCCAGAAACGGCGTCCTCTACACCTCAAGGCCCTGATAGATATCAGGCAAAAGGACGGGGAAAGCCTGAGGGCTTTCTACGCTAGATGGTCCAGGGTGGCAATGGCCGTCCGCGATCTCACCCCCGAAACCGCCGCCCATCACCTCATGGAGGCCACCAGCAACATGGAGCTCAAGCGGGCGTTAGCAAAAAGGCCTATGACGCTATCAACAGAGTTGGAGATGAAGATTGAAAAGGCAATCACGTTAGAAGAGACCCTGGGGGCAGGATCCGTCAGACGCTTCGAACCAGCAAAAATACCACGGGAAGAACAGGGGCGTCGGCAACCTCCAAACCCAATCCAACGAGACCAACTGCTACAGATGCACAGTGGCCCAAAGCGCCTCCCTCCTCCCCCACCAGAGCAAGTCCAGCGCGGGCGATCGCCGGACAGACGCGCGTCCAACGCCTACACTCCCCTTAATGACTCCGTGAGGAACGTGTTCCACGTTCTGCGCGAGAAAGGCTACAAGCTCAATTGGCCTGCTCCGTTGAAGTCCTTACCTCACATGCGCGATCCAAAGAAGCATTGTGACTTCCACAGAGCAACGGGGCACCGGACGGAAGACTGCCGAGAGCTACGGTACGAAATAGAAGGCTTCGTGCGGCGAGGATTGCTGACCGAGTTCGTCCACGTGAAGGAAGAGCAAGTTGGGGGCCCGCAACACCCGCCGCCACCCCAAAGGCCGACTACGATGATGACGCCGGCGCGTATGTAGTGCGCAAAGAAATCGGGATGGTAACAGTTGAAGGAGATCGCCCCAAGAAAAAAACCAAGCGTGAGCGCGCGACGGAGTGCGCGGCCGTAGACGCACGAACAAGATTCAATCTGAGCTTTGACGACGCAGAGTTCCCACAAGGAGTCCCGTCAGAGGAGCCACTCATCGTCACCGCGCTGATTGCCGCCTGCAAGACCCACCGCCTGCTGATAGACGGGGGTAGCGCGGCTGACATCCTCTTCCAGAGCACCATTAACAAAATGGATATCGACCCGCGCCTAATCAGGCACGCGCAAGGCAACCTGGTTGGTTTCTCCGGAACCCGAGTCCCCGTAATTGGAGTAGTCACCCTCCCAGTGGTAATGAGAGACCAGGAGTCGCGCGTCTCCAAGCAAGTAGAGTTCACAATCGTCGATTGCGAATCGGCGCACAACGGCATCCTAGGCCGACCTTTCCTTGCGAAGTTCATGGCACTCCCGTCGACGTGCCACCAGAAACTGAAATTCCCCACACAAAGAGGAGTTGGGGAAGCGCGGGGAACGACATGGGAAGACCGCGAGGAGGTGCGCCGAACCAACATCGTCGACACAAGAGCAGAAGAACCCCGACCGGAATCCATGGATTCCGATTTCGAGGTCGTGCTGGACCCCGCCGAGCCAACCAAGAAAATACGCATCTCCACCCATGTCAGCAGTGACGCAATCGAACCACTCGTGGCGCTGCTGAGGGAATACAAGGAGCTGTTCGCATGGTGCACAGAAGACATGCCGGGAGTGCCCAGGGAGGTAGCTCAACATAGCCTTGCGGTTCCAACCAACGCGGAACCAAGGCAGCAAGGACGGAGGACGTTCACTGGTGATAAGCTGAAGGCGATAGAAGAAGAGGTAGCGCGCCTGCTAGCAGCAGGATTGATCCGCCCCATGAAATATCCAAAGTGGCTGGCAAACGTGGTCTTGGTCAAGAAATCGTCAGGAGGCTGGCGGATGTGCGTCGACTACACCACAATCAACAAAGTATGCCCTGGAGACCCTTATCCCCTACCGCGCATCGACCAGCTGATCGACGCGACCGCCGACCATGAGACATTGTCGTTCCTCGACATGTTCTCAGGATACCACCAAATCCCAATGTCCATCGAAGATGAAGAAAAAACGGCTTTCATGACGCCGTTTGGAAACTTTTGCTTCGTAGGGATGCCGTTCGGATTGAAAAACGCGGGCGCAACGTACCAAAGAATGATCGACACGGTCTGCTCACGACAGATCGGGCGGAACATCGAAGCATATGTGGACGACCTCATTGTCAAAACGAAGGAGGGCAAGTCACACTTGGAGGACCTGCGCGAGACTTTCGAAGCCCTCCGCAAACACAGCCTTCGCCTCAACCCACTCAAGTGCGTTTTTGGAGCTGAAGCAGGGAAATTTCTTGGGTTCATGATAACCAAGCGTGGCATAGAGGTCGACCCAAAGCAAATCACCGCGGTCCAACAACTACGGGCTCCCCGCAACGCGTTAGAAATCCAATCTCTTAACGGCAAGATAGCGGCACTGGGGAGGTTCATACCAAGGTCCACCGACAAATGTGCGCCCTTCTTCCAGACACTCAAGAATGGCGCGCGTTTCGCATGGTCCAAGGAGTGCGAAGCAGCATTCCAAGAACTAAAAGCATACCTTGTATCCCCCCTGTACTAACCGCCCCCAAGATCAATGAAAAACTCTTCTTGTACCTCGCTGTGTCAACAAGGGCTGTGAGCGCAGTACTGATATCCAGAAGGGATGGCAAGACCGAGCAACCGGTGTATTACACTTCGCGTACGCTCGTCAGCGCGGAAACAAGATACTCCTCGATAGAAAAAGCTGCCCTGGCGCTGGTAAGCGTGTCACAAAAATTGCGCCCATACTTCCAAGCGCATCAAATTACCGTCCTGACAAATCTTCCGCTCAAGAAGATCCTGACCTCAATGGAAGTGTCGGGGCGCATGGTCAAATGGGCGGTCGAGCTCTCGGAGTACGACATCCAATATGCGCCACGACCAGCAATAAAGGTCCAAATCCTAGCGGATTTCATCGCCGAGGGGGTGACCCTGGAAACAGCGCCAGAGGGTGTGTGGGAAGTTTACGTCGACGGGGCAGCGAGCAAGTACGGCGCCGGTGCAGGTGTTGTGGTGCGCACCCCCAACGGCGCGGTACACGAAATAGCGATAAGGTTCAGGGCGCTGAAGACAAATAACGCCGCCGAGTATGAGGCCATCTTGGCGGGGATGACAGCCGCCCACGACTTGGGCGCCAGAACGATACGAGTACTCTCTGACTCCTCCCTGGCAGTCAATCAATTAAACGGGGCATTCGACGCAAAGGAAGACACACTGGCGCACTATATGGAGCGCATCAAGGCGCGGGCCACTAACTTCGAAGCGGTGACGTACGCGCAAATACCAAGGGAAGAGAACGCGCACGCCGACGCATTGTCCAAATTGGCAACGGCTACCGACTTCGAATCCACGCGCCTAGTGTCTTTTCAAAAGGAGGAGGAGGAAACCCGCCCAGAAGCAGCAATCAACACAACCCAGCTCGCGGACAATGAAGACTGGAGACACCCAATCGTGAAATACCTGCAAGACGGCTCAGTGCCAGAGGACGCTAAGGAGGCATGGACTCTAAGGCAAAAGGCGGCCCGATGTACACTCATCGAAGGACAACTGTACCGAAGGTCGTACTCGGGCGTCTATCTCAAATGTATCGGGCAACAGGAGGCGCGCGACTTGGTGCGCGAGCTGCACGAGGGGTTGTGTGCAATGCATGCCGGCCCACGCAGCATGGAACGCACCATCCTGTTGCACGGATACTACTGGCCGCGAATAAAAAAAGACACAAAGAGCTACGCAGATCAGTGCCACAAATGCCAACTCAACGCGCGTCAACATCATCTGCCAGCCACCGAGCTTCAGGGCAACTTGAGCCCATGGCCCTTCGCGCAGTGGGGTGTGGATCTCTTGGGCCCCTTTCCAACGGCAAAAGGGAAACGCAAGTACATCATTGTGGCAGTAGACTACTTCACCAAGTGGATCGAAGCCGAAGCACTGGCATCCATAACGGCGCAACAGGTAACGCGCTTCTTGCGCAATAATATTTTGTCGCGCTTTGGAGTACCAAATGCACTCATTTTCGATCACGGGAAGCAATTTGACTGCGCGGAAGTGATAGACTTCTGCGACAAAGTAGGAACCATTGCAAGGTTCGCATCGGTGGCTTACCCCCAAGCCAACGGCCAGGCAGAATCCTCTAACAAGGCGATCTTGCACGGCCTCCACACCCGCCTGAACGACGCCAAGGGTAATTGGGCGGACGAGCTCAGCACTGTGCTATGGGCGCACCGCACCACATACAAAGTGGCAACGGGCGAAACCCCCTTCGCTCTCACATACGGCACTGACGCGGTAATCCCCATCGAGACAACAGCCCCGACCTATCGAATCACAGGATACAACGAAGAAGCGAACGAAGAAGAGCGCCTGTTGGAACTCGAATTGTCACAGGAAAGGCGCGAGTTGGCAGCCATCAGGCTGGCCGCAATGAAGGAGCAGGTAGCCAAGTACCATAATGCGAAGTTGGTTCCACACAAGTTGATCCTTGGCGACCAGGTGCTACGACGAAACTTTCGCCCCGACCCTAAGCACGGGAAGCTCGCCTCAGTGTGGGAGGGTCCATACATAATCCGCGAAGTGATCGGCGCCAACACATTCAAGCTCAGCGAGTTGGGGGGCAACAAAATTCCAAGAACATGGAATGCGCAAAACCTCAGGAAGTACCACCAAGCAACTTAGCATGTATCACATTCGCAATAGCGCATTTGCGCACGGAATAAAAGGACACGGTTCGAAAGAACAAAAATTAGCAATCGTCCAGCACTATTCGCGCCTAGTTTGAAAGAACAAAAAATTAGCAATAGTCTAGCACTATTCGCGCCCAGTTCGAAAGAACAAAAATTAGCAATAGTCCAGCACTATCTGCGCTCACTCAGTTCCACGGAACAAAAATTAGCAATAGTCCAGCACTATCTGCGCTCACTCAGTTCCACGGAACAAAAATTAGCGATAGTCCAGCACTATTCGCGCCTAGTTCGAAAGAACAAAAAATTAGCAATAGTCTAGCACTATTCGCGCCCAGTTCGAAAGAACAAAAATTAGCAATAGTCCAGCACTATCTGCGCTCACTCAGTTCCACGAAACAAAAATAAGCAATAGTCCAGCACTATCTGCGCTCACTCAGTTCACGCCCACTCAGCCCGTAAAAGGCAAGAACCGTTCACGCATCCTCGGTGCGAGGAAACAAAACAAGAGCTGTAGTCATCGCCCAATCGCGCACACAAAATTCCAATGAACAGAAAGATAAACAACACAATCAAGGACTCCTTGGCATAATCAAAGAGGGAGCAATAACGTTGTTCGCAATTACACATAAGAGGATAACAAAAACAGAAGCCAACAAAACAACTAAGGCTGCTCATCCTCCCGGCTCAACTTGCGACGCAGCAAAGGACGCTCCTCCTCCTCGTCTTCATCTTCTTCATCAGCTACCTCACCGTCTCTTCTGGCGCCCGAAATTCCTCCGCAACTGGACGCTCCACTTCCTCCCGACGCTCCGCTTCTTCCTCCTCCTCTTCTTCGGACTCGGAGTCGGAATCCAAAGGACGCTTCTCGCCGATCCACACTTTGACATGTTGAACCATCTCGCGAGTATCCCAGTGCATCCCTGGATTCTCGGGACGAACCTTCTTACCGACCGCTATCACGGCCTTGGTCATTGCATCCGCCATGATCTTCCCGAAAGATTGGGAAGACTTAAACTGGCGGACAGCCGCAGCCTCGGCCGCGCGAACAGCATCGGCCTTCGCGACGGTATGAAGGCGGACGAGGTCGTCCTTCTCCTTCTGAAACTCTTCGCGAGCTTGGCGCAACTTCTCATCAAAGGAGACTTCCAACTGTTCCCGGATGGCGGAGCGCTCTTCGTTCCGCACCTGCTCTTTGGCCGCCTCCACGTCGGCGGCTAATTGGCTCTGCAAGACGCCGAGCGACTCCAGTGCCTCATTGGCCTTAGTTGTCGCCAAGTCAGCACGATTGTTCGCCCCGAGCACCTTCCCTTCTAGCTGGACGATTTGCGCCTCGTCGGCCTTCATCTTGGCACGCTGCGAGGCGCGCTCTTGCTGAGCTCGAAAAGTTGCCGACAGACCCTACAACGCCACGAGCCTTAGCAAACACAAAGACAAAAAAAAAAACGGAAAGGAAAGAGTAGGGAAATAATCCCAAACTGCAGGGACCCAACTCGGTCTTACCGCGAAGTGGATCTGCGCCAAGTCATGAAGAGGGTCAGTCTTTTCCACCCGCGGAGGAACGCTGAGAACGGGCCCAATCTCCCGGAGAGCATGATTGGCGGACACCAAATTACACGCCGCCGCGGTGTGAATCCGCACATCACGGACTTGGTGGACGCCGGCAGTGGAAGGCGCAGCGCTGACGGGGGCAGCAGTGGTGGAGGTCCCCCCAAACCCAGTCATCTCGGGCAACCTTTGCTGAACGGTTGCCCCGGACGAGCTGCCCGCCACATTCCCCTCTCGACGGGCGGGCCTGGTCACTTTCTCCTCTGGCTCCGAAAGCGCCAAGGACAGCTGTTGCGCGGCGGATGGCTGCTTCGCCGCCCGAGCAGTGGGCTCCGCTAAACGAATTGTCTTGGGGGGCCTCTCGACAGCTTGCGGCTGCGGCTGGTCGATCTCCTTCCGCTTTGAAGTTTTTGGCGCAGCGCCAACCTTCTTCTTCTTCTTCTTGTCGGCACGCGGCGCGACGTCGTCCACCGACATCATGCTGACAAGGCTGGAGAAGTCAACACCTGCGCCAATAAATCGTAAGAGAGCGGTTAATAAGATAGAATACAAAGGAAAAGAAATATAACTAACCATCTCCAAACAGCTCCTCCAAGCAGGCTTCGCGGACACCCCGCGTGTATAAATTCATGCGATGAGGCATGCAAGCCTCATATTCATCGTTGAGCCCGTCATAGAGGTCGGCGTCCGACTCGAACCCGAGCGTACTGCCCTTCTTCCAGGAGGTGGGCTCCGCCATGGACCCGCTCGCCCATTCCCCGGGAGTGGGTTTAACATAAAAAAATTGCTCGAACCAAGTCTTCTTCAACTTGGGCGATCCATACACAAAGCCATCGAGGCGGTTGTCGCGACGCTGGATAGAAAGACAATCGCTCCACGTCGTGGCCTCCTTGATTTTGTACATCTTCCTAAATAGGCCATAGGTGGGCTCGATATTAAGCCTTTTGCACGCGAGATGGAGACAGCTCGCGTGCATGATGACCGATGGGGAGAGCCGCCCGACGGAGCACTTAAGGCGCTCATATATAGCGCACAACAACGGGTCGATGGGGAATTTGAACCCCATCACCCAGTATTCCGCATAGACGCCGAACCACCCCGGGGGGCAATTGCCCACCATGTTGCGCACTGACGGAGCAGCGTATTCCCAATTGGGGGGCAAGCCCAGCCCACGGACCAACTCCTCCACATCGTCCACGTCATATGTAGAGGAGTGCTCGGGCCCGCGCTTGAGGTTGTCCGACGGCGCCGGCTGATCACCCCACATCTCGGCCCACTCAATCACGCGATACGCAGCGCCGACACCTCGCGGCCCCAAGCGGGCCATGGCCTCGGTAAGGCGCTCAACGGCGCGCGGCGCGAATTGCGCACCAAAGTCCCCTTGCGCCATCTCGTCGGCGACTTCATCATCGTCAGCGACTTCATCGGCGGCGACTCCATCGTCAACGTCCGGCCCACCATCCTGATTACGCCGGATGATCAGTACCCCCCGAGCTGGCCGCATCGCTTCCCCACTCCCGGAGGCGATTATACCCACATCAGAGGAGCTCCCGGCCCCATCGCCTGACCTAGCCTCGAACGACGGCGTCGCCGGAATCCCACCGTCACCACCGCCGTCTCCGCCGTCCCAATCCTCAGAACCACCGTTCCCGTCACCGGAACGGTCAGAAGAACTGTGCGAGAGAGGGGAGAAATTACCTTCTTCGCCTTGCACGACCTCGGCCTCGTTGTTGTTGATGCTAGACATGATACCGACTCGAAACTTAGCAACAGCAGAAGAGGATTGAGGTTGCAAAAGGAGGAGAGAAATCTCAGGGAAAGAAAAGTGAGGCGATAATCGAAAGAAACAGGTGAACCCTCCCTCCCCACAACAATCCTATATTTATAGTCGGTCAGGGGGAAAGCAAAGGGCCAAAGTCGGCCAGCGGAATGCGAAGGGTTAAAGCCACATAGGGATCCGTAACCGTCAGATCCCACCAAATCTTTTTGAAATTCAAAAAATCCCCGCCCAAGTAGCCTAATCACACAGTGCCGCGCACCGCCTGGGGGGCACGACATACCCGCGAAGAGAGAAAAACGCGCCTCGCGCCGCGCGAGGAAGACAACCCCATACGCGCATCGCCGGCTCAAAGTATCGCGCACAGCGAACAAAGCCCAACAACGAGCGCGCGTTAGTACAACGCGTCGCCGGTGCAAAGTATCGCGCACGGGGAAGAACCCAACCGCGAGCGCACGTAGGAGCCAACCAATCGCGACAAGCGGAGTAAACAAGCGGAATAAGCCCAAAAGACCCGCCTCACGGAGATCGCACAGGCCCGAGTCTGTCAAGAAGAAATCCAAACAGGGGGCGTTCACAAAACACCCCCTGATGGGGGGCAATTGTTGGGCATGTGACTCGGGCCTAGCCGCGCCAAGGAACAAGTCGGGCCCAGCCACGTCAAGGAACAGTGCGCGACTAAATATACCCCGACGTGGCAGCGCGAAGACCCCGAGCGCGACACCTCATCGTAGTTAACCACGTCTTGGCGCGAAGAGCTTAGGCGCGGAATGGGTTACATGCGCCAAGGGAGAGCATAGCGTAGGCTAAACCAAGGGACGAGGAAAGCGTAGCTTTCCTCCCCAGAAGGTAGTCACATCAGGCCCATGGATAGGCCTCTGACACGTCCTAGGTAGAGGGATGGCCAGGACATGGCCTAAAATCCTTAGTATGTTAGTGGTCACATCATTGTATCCCAGTAGTCACATCATTGTACCTTCACATGAGTCAACCACTCACCCACCACCATGAAGCCTATAAATACGGCATTTACTTCGGTGGGTGAGGGGGATCGCATTTTTCGGGCATTCTCACTCTATAGCGACAACTTCTCTCTCAAAAGTTCTGACCCTCTCTCGTCGTACTCTTCCATTCTTCTCCTTCCGATCAATTCCCACGCTTGCGTTCTTCTTGACCCAAATTCTCACCTGAATCTCACTCCTACACTCAGTTAGGTTCAAACAAAACCAAATGCATTACGGAAAGACATTACGTTGCGACTATTTGCCCGACCATTTGTATCCTTTTTGTGTTGTTGTTCTTTTTGTGTCTCTTCTTCACTCTCTCTCTCATTTTAATGACTTCCCCTTACAATTTTAAAATCCTTTCTTGAAATGTTTTGCGGTGCTGACAACAGACGTCTTAGTCGTGCCCTTAAGCTGTTGTTGCAGACTCATAAGCCCAATTTCCTTTTTATTATCGAGCCCAAATCAGTGGGGATCGGCTAATGATGTTTGTGTCATGCTTAATTGGTTTTTCAGAATTCATTAGAGTCGTTGTCGATGGCAAAAATAGCGATATATGGCCGGTTACGAAACCTGAAGCTTTTTATGTCTCCTTAGTCAATGCCAGTAGACAACATATTACCATCCAAGTCCCAAGTGCTTCCCACCCTACTTGGCTTCTTAACAGGCGTTTATTGAAGCCCCGAGTACCATTTTCACAATCGTCTTTTAGGACCAGATAATCAAGACTAGTTTACATACTTCTCTCCCTTGGCTACTAACGGGCGATTTCAATGCCATCAGTTTGCCCATTGAGAAATCTGATCCTGCTTCTATGGCTACTCTGCGGAGATGCCATCTCTTCTCAGACTGGATGAATCAAGCTAACCTTATTTATTTACAAATTGACTTGGTTCAGAGGGGAGTCCAATCGTAATTTCCATGCTAGTCATATTGATCGCTCTGTTTGTAATGCAAAATGGAACGTATCCTTCCCAAATACGGAGGTGCAACCCCTCCCCAAGCTACACTTAGATCACCTTCCCATTCTCATTGTAATTGGCCAAATGAGTCAAAGTCTTTCGGGAATTTTTAGAATCTTCAGTATACTCTAATCATGATAAGGAAATAACTTTAGGATGCCACACGGGGTTATGGTACGTCTCGGAAAGGAGAGGAGGAGATTCCTAAGGGGATCGCTTAGTGAACTATTTTCATGAGCGAGAAGAGGTTGTCCAAAGTAGCTCCTACCCTACGGGGATGCGAGCTGATCAGCATAAGGTTCAGAAAGACGCATAGTATGTAGGAAGTCGACATGCAGTAGTCAAGGAGTTACGTCAAATGGCGGCCAACAAATTGAGGAAAGGAGGCAAGAAAGGGTCGTTAAGTTCGCGAGAATCAAACGTAGGGTTACGACCCAAGGAGTAGTGGAAAGTTACACGTTAAGCAACGCTACGGGCGCGTAAGTAAACCGAAGGGGGAACTAAGTAGATCACAGGGAGCCTGTCAAGATGTCATGGGATCAATACATCAAGGCTAGAAGGAGGTATTGTACCTTGTAAAGAGATTATCACAAGTGAAACTTGGAGTCGTCACAACGAACAAATTTCGAGGTCGAAATTTTTCTTAAGGAGGGGGGAAATGTGATGTCTCGGTTTTGGATTTAGGTTCAACATCAACTACCAGGAGAATTAGATCAACATGACAAGCAGAATTGGCACTTTGTTTCACCACGTTTGGATCAAGCTGGGGAGTAAAAAGGGCAGTGAGACACTTATAGTTACACGAGTGCTGCAAGCTAAGGAAACTTATTTGAGCAAAAGGTACCAACGAAGTTCTTATAGTAAGAATAGATGATTGTGGGAAGGAAGAACAAGAAGGGTGTTGATGGAAGAATGATTTCCGAACAAATTTCGGGGACGAAATTTTTATAAGGGTGGAGGAAATGTAACACACCGATCTTTGGGTTTAGTTTCGACCTTAATACGTGGTGGGTTGGATTGACGGTTATGTGCTAAGAGTTAAAGCCGCGGATTAAGAATAATAATAATATTATTATTATTACATTATTAGTTCTTTTTAAAAAAGAAATCTATTAGTGGGGCGGCCAAAGTGGTTGGCGCCTCCACTCCCCCACATCAAAATTATTAATTCTCCCCCCAACCCTAATTATTTCCCAGCCGCAACGTCCCAGAGGAAAAAAAACCCCCCAAACCCTTCGATAGCAGCCGCACAGTGGAGAAGGAAGAAGAGGGGGGAAAAAGAAGAATAAGAAAGGCAGCGCCTGCTCTCCACTGTCGACCCTGTTTCCCCGACCCGATCCTATTCCTTTCGTGTTTCTAGGTAAGGATCACGAACCCCTTCGCGATTTCTAAACTCGATTCATCGATAGTCTAATCCGAAGCTCGTATTTTATTACCAGTGACGTTTGAGGGTTCAATCAACGAGGAGATCAACGTCCCGGGTCATCCAAACTAGGCCTAGGCATCTTCTAGAGGTAAGGGAACTCGACCCCTTTGAGTTAGGTCGATTAATTTGGGGATTTTTCGTGAGGGTGCAATTTTGGGTTTTAGCAACAGACGTTACAGGCCTTTAGTGACAGATTTCGGGTGGTCACTAAAGCTGCTGGGAATTTGCAGAAACTTATTTTGGATGTTTTAAATTGTTCGAGCCTCTGTGGGTGTTTGTTCCTATGTTTCACAATTTTATAAATTGAGGCTGGTCTAGGAGATGGATGTACTTTAATTTTGGGATTTTTGAAGATGTATTTCTATTTTTAGAAATTATTCGAATGTTAGGGGTCGTTTGGAAGTTGCGATTGTTAAATAGATGTATTGTTGAGAATGCATGTATAATATTATACATGTATTGTCGAATTTGATGCATTGTAGAATACAACGTTTGGTATGTGTGATTGTGTATGTCGCATCAGCTAAAAGCTGAGACAAAACAATCTCAACTCAACTATCTCAACAATCACAACTAAAAGTTGAGATATAACAATCACTCAAAATGAGTGATAGTTTCTGTCACATCACAGAAACAATCCATGTATTGAAAAAACAAAAAAAATGATGCATTGTAAACAATACATGCATAATGACAATCTCAACAAAACTATCGCAACTTCCAAACGACCCCTTAATTTTAGTTAAATAAAACTCTTACCGAGGTGATTTTAAGGGTTTGATAATTTTTCAGGTTGTAGGTGCTCATGATTGACATAGAAAAATTATTATCATAATTTTTAAGAAGGTTCAAGTTAGGTGAAAAATTCGTCCAAGACAAAAATAATTAGGAAAAATGGTCGGTTTTGAAGGGATTATTTCTAGAAAATTTTTAAAGGGGGTTAAGGGTCCTTTGGAGCGAGGCTCGAGGGCTGGATTTTGAGGGAAGGATGTTCTAGTGATTCAAAAGGGGTTTAAATCGAGAAAAGTCGTCTAAGAAAATGGATTATTATTAATAGGTATCCCCAAGATAATCCGGCTAAGGAGGGGTTTCTTCGAGGAAGGAATCGAGAAGTCATCTTTTCGAGGTGAGTGTAAATGGGGTAAAATCTATGTCTTAGGTCTTTTAGTTTATGCTTTTCGTTCAAGCTATTCATTAGTTAATTTATGAGTTTGCGCGATATGTGTGTGAGGCATCCCACCGCCTATAAGGGTGGAGGTACGCGTTGTGTTATGGGTGTATGATTGTAAGAGTTGGTTAATGGTAAGATGAACCCCCAGGCGGTTGGGTCACTACTGGACGGCGAGACGTAACGCAGTAGTTGACTAGACATGGACTGGACGGCGAGACGTAACGCAGTGTCATTGCCGAGTTTGGGTATGCAACCGGACGGCGAGACGTAACGCGATGGTCCCTAGTGTTGGTGTCTATGAATTAAGAATATAAGTAGGAAACTCTAAGGATATGATATGAGTAGAGATCTCTTATAGACTGGTTTGATAACAAAGTATAAAGGATGAAAGCGAGAAAGACTTTTGTTTGAGTCAAGAACCCCAAATAACGTGTTTTAGTAAGGATGATTATTTAAGAGCAGAAAGCGAGAATGGCTTTCGTGCTAGGAAGGAAACTCTAATAATGTGTTAGTAGAAAGTTTGTTTAGGGCAAAGACCTTAGGAAGTAACGACGAGACTGACCCCTTCTCACTCACCAGGTCGGCAGGTCGAGGAAGGGTTAGCAGAGGTGGATTTCGAGAAGAGGCAAGGCGAGGCGAGTAGCTGCACCAGCATTGATGAGAAGTCAAGGAACTCTTGAAGAGTCAGAGCTAGAATAGTTTAATTTATTTGTTACATGGTTAGGAGTGTAAACTGGAGATTCTGAGTTCATTCATTTTAAGTATTGGGATTGTCATTTGCCCAAGTGTTCAGCCTTTTTGTTTGAAAATCTTAAACATTGTCTGTTTATTTATTTTAAAAAGTTGTTTGGGTTGCTCCAGAGTAACCGGTTTTTGGTTTGAGTTATGGTTTGGTTTTCAAAAAGGATCGGGTTGTTTCAACAGATTTGCCTGAACAATGTATTTCTTAAGGCGTTAACTAAGGTGCTGACCAACCGACTTAAAACCAATCATGGCGAAGCTGATTGCCCCAACTCAAAGCAGCTTCATCCCGGGACGGCAGACAATAGATAATATCCTCATTTTACAAGAAGTTCTACACTTCTCGAGGACGAAAAAAGGCGGAGAAGGAGGGATTGTTATGAAAATCTATCTTGAGAAAGCTTATGATCGCCTTCGCCGGGATTTTATTAGGGACACCCTGATGGAGATTGGGTTTCCCAACACTTGATTAGCAGCATCATGTTTTGCATTTAAATTATTTAGAGATTGGCATTGGGATAGCGAAATTAGTTAGAGATTGAGATTGATTTTAGATGTGATTGGTATTCACGCTTTTGGTATTTAGTACCGGCATACCGATACCGATTTCCACCCCTAACTCAACGATGAAAATATTCATCGCTAAATCATTCTGTGTAAGTATATTTCAGCGACGAAAATATTCTTCTCTCGTAATCTGCTACGTGAATTTCCATCGCATAAAACTATTTTCGCGACAATGTAGTTTCGTCGCAACATTCGACGACGACTAAACGCATCGCGAAAGATGTTATAGGTAAAAAAAAATTATGTCGCAACCTTCTGCGAGAACTTGATTCGTCGCATAAACGTAAGTTTTTAGCGACAGAAGTGCATTTTTGACAACGATTGCATTTATTTTTTCGCATAATTTTTTGGAGAGGCGTTATATGCGGCGGAGCTTTGACTCCTTTTGTGACACACGATTTCGTCGCCAATACCTTTTGCGACGAAAATCGAACCAACCGACCCAATTGAAATCTAGAGAATTTAATTTATGTATATTGAACCAACCCAAACAAAATAATGGATCATATATACCTTGAACATCGAACCAACCGACACAAAAACGAAGTATTCCCATTTCAACCAATACATGCTCAAACAAAACAAATATACTGTGAGCACATTTAGCTTTCTATATCCCTTATAAACATAGGACAGAATTCTGAAAAAGGACGAACCAAACACAGAAAAGAACTGGAATCAATCAACTAGTTTTCAATACTTGGTTCAACATCTCTGGACAAACAAGGCCACATACTTTTTTTTCTTACCCACTTGAGTACTCCCACAAATATCTTGCACCAAACTAATAATTCCAGAGCGACCAATCATAATCAGCAACAGCATCATCATTATTATCATTACCGCAGCTCTCCACGTAGCTCCACCCGTCGCTTTCGGCTCCGTAGCTCGCCGTCGGCGACATAATAAGCAGCCCTTCCACCATCTCCGGCAGCAACTCCGGCATCCGCACCAGTTCCACCTCCTCCACATAACTGAACACGTCAACATCACTGTCATCAGTCCCACCATTCTCACCTGTACTATAATCCCGTTCATCCGCCGCCGGCGCCGCCGCGGGGGAGCGGGGGCGAAACAACTCGGCTGCCTCCGCCGCCGCCCGCCTGATTTCGATCTGGTCGGTGGAAGAAGGAACCGGGAGGCGCCAGGCGGAGTCGGCGAAGTTGAGGCAGGCGGACTTCCCGCGGTACGCCAGCGCCGCCACGTCATGAGCCCGGGCCGCCATTTCGGGGTTTGTGTAGGTTCCGAGCTAGACCCGCGTCCCGGTGACGGGCTCGCGGAGCTCGCAGACCCACTTGCCGCCTTTCCGGCTCCTCACGCCTCTGTACACAGGGTGGCGCGTCTCCCTGAAGACCCTCCTCCCGGTCCGCTTCTTCGGCACCTCCGCCGCCAGCTGGTGGTGGCTGTGATTATTCGCCGCCGACGAAGGCGTGCGGCTGCAGTTGGACGCTGGGGATAATGAGTCGGAGTATTTGAGCTGTAGACTGCTGAAGACCATATCCGAATTTAGCTTGGTAGGGATGAGTTGATTCTGTGTTTAGTTTTTGGAGATGGATTAATATATTGGAAGGTGTGAGTGAATCTGGAGGGAAGTTGAGGGAGTAGATATAGATTTTGGTGCCACGCGTTCGGCGCCAAGTTGTTTTGTAGAGTGGGCCCAATTAAGTTTGCTTGGCTGGAGGAAACAGACAGAGTGACTCTCCTGCCACGCTTTGTCCATTTGGGGGCAAAACTGGGGATCGATCACATGTATGTATGGTCACTCAAGTTTTGGATCACTAATAAATTGGCCACTCAAATTCATCTTTTATCAAATCCTATTACCAAATAACTCTCCCTTAAACTCAATTCGCTTCATGATCTAAATGATATATCTCATTTGGAGTCATTTGAGGCATATAGAGTATCGTATATTTCAGGAGTACAACAGTCAAACTCATAAAAAAATTGTAGGTTGTAATCGAAAGATAGATGATAATTTTCATATTTCATTTAAACTTACGCTTTTACAGTTCACTTTTAAGCTAAGTTTTCACTCATTATTTCTATGTTATTAGAAACTATACTTTGACTGCATCACTACCAACATATGCTATTTACTCAAATTAAAGTGAGCTACAATCGGATAATCGAACGCAAATTTCCATTCGTATGAAGTTGTTTGTTGTTATATGCATTTTATAGATAAAGGTTATGGGAGTCATCGGTGATTTAAAAACCAGATCGCGTCTGTACGCAACGATTTGTGTAAATCACATATGCGATCCGAGTAAATCGTTCCATTTTCTAGCAAACTAGTACTGAAATCACTGGAAACTGCAGTGAAGCAGTCCAAACGCTTGTATTTTGTGAAATTCATTTACAAGAAACATGACTAAAGCGGACAGAATGACTGACAGATTCTCTTTAAACTTCGATAAGACTTAAAAGCGTATATAGTGGCCATTGTGCTGAGATTCCTCAACTTTAGTGATCGGTTGTGTAATTGTCCCTGTGATAAGTACCTGGACTGGGAAGAGTGGCAATACAGGAAAGTAAAGGGAAGGGAAGAAAACGAACCTTACTTTTACTTCACTATCAAAGAAAAATGGAAACAAAGGTTGGTTCCTTTTTTTGGCCTGGTGGGGCACTTGTGGTGGTGACCCTAAATTAATTAAAGCTGCTATTTTTGTGGTTGTTTGGCTTATTTTCAGTCTTTGATAGTGTTAATAAACCAAAGTCTTGGACACCAAAACTTCAGTTTTTTGTGCTCAAGTTGCTCTCTCTCTCTAGTTACAAGAACATATGACAAGGTTTCTTAAAGGTCAAAGAAACAAACATGAAACGATAAATATCTAAGCTACTTTGCAATTAATGGCGAAACCAGAATTAGAATAAGGATAGACCTAAAAAATCAAAGCTCTTTTATTGGTTGAATCCAAGTAGGATGAGATGATGTAACAGTATTTTTACAATTATAAACTAACTAGTCTCAATAACTCGAGTAGTTGGGTGAAGTTCATTTATAAATCTCAACTATATTTTCTCAAACAAAAAACAATTGATAGGCTTGAAATTTGCATGTCCCGAGACCCCGGCATACAATGTGCTTTAAGGCAACATTATTTAATAATAAGGATGTGAGGGATGTGAACACGTGAAATCGACGAGAAACCAATTTTGATACCATATCAGAAATCAACTGGTCCAATAACTCGAATGGTTAAGAGAAATTCTTGTATAAATTTTAACCACTTTTATCATTATCATATAATCCTCATTTTACAACTCATAATCAAATCGAGAGGTATACACTCTTTAGCTCGGGAACGGATCAAGTCAGTAACCTTATGGTGAGTAATTATGAGTAACCCGTCCACATCAGCATCCTCTCTCTCTCCTAGAAAGCCTTTAACTTTCTCCTCCTTAATCTTTGACAAGCGATTTCTCACTCGTTTTAAGTCGAAATTTAATTTTTTTCACAGTTAGATCAGAATAATTGTGTTCTTCAAAATAATATCCACTTCGATATATTTTTCGAACAAAAAAAAATTGAGCCATTTTTTACCAGTGTATACCATATGGTATTGACTGGTATTGAAATAAAAGCATACCTATAGTTTGAAAAGCGTACCATGGTGGTATGAACAAACCAAGACTGTAGGATGGTTGAATACATGATAGTATAAGTATATTAATTGTCATTTACGGCTTTTAACATTGTGTACCACAAGATACCACCCCGTACCAGGGTGGTATTGTATGGTATTGTGTGATATTTTTTGGTCCTGTAATTTGTTCACCCAGAAATTTGTAGATCCAATAGATCATGATGAACTCGTCCCTTCTGTGCAAACGTTTTCAAAAACGAATTAAAAACGAAGAAGATACCATATGGTATGCAGTTGGTACCGAGAGGCCATAATTTTTTTTCTCAAAAAATATTGAAAATTGATCTCATTTTGTAGAGCACGATGAACTCGTTCCATCTGTGCAAAAAAATTAAAATCCGAGTTAAAACGAAAAAGATATGAGTCGATTAAGAAAGATAGAGAAAATAAAAACGACCTTTAATTTTTCCTCCATAGATCTGGATTTTCTAAATGAAGGGTCCAGATTTAATTATTAATGATTATTTACGCGATCTTGAGCTTTTAGCTCCACCGTTGAGCTACTGCAATATACACAACATATTTGGTAATAAACCACGCGTATATATCGTCATCCATTATTTTCCTCGAAAGAAAACAGGAATATTCGTATACTCGAGCAAACAAACAAAGGAAGATATTATTATGATCAGCACAAGCGGCCTTCCTTCTCTGATCTCTCCATAGTCGCAGAAAACATTGTGGGGATAAAGACAGAAAATATGCTAATAATTAACCACTATTTTCTTGCAAGCTGGTCCACAACCTCTGATGAGCAAACAACGGCCACTCATTCTGCTTTATACTGTTTCACGAAACGTACGACGACTCCCAAAAAATATCTCAAACCACTAGCCAAGCAATTAACTCCACAGCGACCAATCATGGTCAGCAATGACATACCAGGCAGCTCTCCAGGTAACCCCACTCGAACGTTGCTGTCTTCCATTCCACTACTCCATATAGCTCGCCGGCCGGCGGTGGGATCACCAGCGACCCTTCCGCCATGTCCGACAGCAACCTCCGCACCTGCACCACTTTCACGTCCTCTTCCGGTCCTCTTCTTCGGCACCTCCACGGCCAGCTGGTGGTGGTGGTCATGGTTGCGATCAGTGGCGTAGCCAGGATTTTGGGTAAGGGGGTGTCAATTTAAAAAAATTAAAATGACTATCAATTTTTTATAGTGACCCACGACAGGTTCTCATATTTTGAAAAGTCTGTAAAATACATTCAACTATCAAGAAGCTCGTTTGTTAGGGTTAAATTTTCGTTTACTGCTTGAATGGCTAAATTACATGTTTGGTCACTCAAATTATACAAATCTTTCACGTTTGCCACTCAAATTACTTTTCTTTCTTATTCGCCACTAACTTTACGAATCGTTTCACGGTTGGTCACCGGCCGTTACACTCCGTTAAGTTTGTCCTACGTGACAGTCAACTATAAAGTTTGACCGTTAACTAGATGACGTGGAAATTAAAAAAAATAAAATAAATAAAATTTTGTTTCCACCTCATCATTACACTTATTTTGTCTAGAGCACCTCGAAGAGGAAGCGGGAGGAGGTGGACGGAGGCGTCGGCGAAGGAGAAGGCTGCAAGTACATCCGCCTGGAACGGCGGAGCCCTCAGAAGCTGATACGGCGGTTCCGCCTCCCGGAGAACGCCAATGTCTCAGTCATCTCCGCAAAGTGCGAGAACGGAGTGCTGAGGGTTGTCGTCGAGAAGCATCCTCCGCCGCCCAAGCCCAAGTCCTTCCAAGTCGCCATCTCCTGAAACGAATCACCAATTTCACGTGGCTGCACTAGAGGAATAGTAGTAACAAGTAGCTCTGTTTGCTCCTCTGTTTTTCCGCTCCAATGTTGAACAGCTTTAAATTACGGTGTACAATCAACACTGGATATGTATAAAAAGTGTTCGAAATCAATCAATCAATCAGTCGTCGTTTTCTGCTGCTTCTTCCGCGATTTTGGCTTCTTGCCTTTGCCGGTGTCGGGCTTCTTCTTCTCCTTGTTTAGCGATTTTGGCTCCTTGCCGCCCCAATTTCACTGGGGTGATCAGAAAGCAACGACCCAAATCCCAACTCAACTTGGATTTGCCCATTTTGTAATTTATTAAATTATTAATATTATAAATTATATAGACAAAATAAGTGCAATGATGAGGTGGAAAGAATTTTTTTTTTATTTTTTTTTAATTTCCACGTCATCTAGTTAACGGTCAAACTTTATAGTTGACTGCCACGTAGGACAAACTTAACGGAGTGTAACGGCCGGTGACCAACCGTGAAACGATTCATAAAGTTAGTGGCGAATAAGAAAGAAAAGTAATTCGGGTGGCAAACGTGAAAGATTTATATAATTTGAGTGACCAAACATGTAATTTAGCCCTTCTTGAATAAGCATATGTAATTATGAGGTTTTTTAATTTAATTTACTTATTATTTGTAACGGTAAATTATATATATGCAATAAAACATATTAGTGTATCATGTAAGTAATTGTGGTTTAGTGGAAGATGTCAAAGCTAATAGTAAGGGGGTTCCACGTTCAAATCCTAGCTATAGCATAAACTAATACCCCTATTTTTTGATATTCTAGCCCCGATCCAAGGGTGTGCCGTGGAACACCCTTCTAATACTGTGTCTAAGCCCCTGGTTGCGATCCTCACTCACCGTGTCTCCTACGCCGCCGTTGGACGTCTGGCGAATGGTGATGACCATGGTTGTAGAATTTCGCTGCTGAAGGCCATATCCAATTAGGGAGCTTTGTAGATAGTTTAATTTGGGGGAAATTGCAGGAATGTGTATATAGAGATCGGGAACACGTACGGCTTCGATCGCTGCAAGTCAAGAGGAGGAAAGAGCTAGCTTCCGCCTTCCGGGGTAAAAGTTTGCTAGGCTGGGGAGGAAAAGAAGAGAGTGTGGAGTCTGAACATAATTGGTGTAACAGAAGATATTGAAAGATCGTCAAGAACCAACTCGGTGATCATGAATATTAAAGTGGATCGACAAGATTTAGAGGAAATTATAATCATCATCAAGATTAGTTTTATTGTCAATGTTGTTATGCTTTTATCTTTGTTATGTCTCCAAAATCCAAATGCTAGATTGCACATATGTTGTTTTGTAGTTCAAGACTTTGGCTATTTAAACCCTAATATGAACGAAAAACACCCAAGGATTCTAATGTTTCATTTTCCACAACCCATATTTGTCGTTATAGTATCACAGTATAATTCCTAGAGAACCCTAAAAATCTTCTACCTAAAGTAAGTACTAC
This sequence comes from Linum tenue, assembly GCA_946122785.1. Classification (NCBI taxonomy): domain Eukaryota; kingdom Viridiplantae; phylum Streptophyta; class Magnoliopsida; order Malpighiales; family Linaceae; genus Linum; species Linum tenue. The sequence continues at coordinate 29,496,324 of CAMGYJ010000009.1, forward strand.
GTCCATATCTGAAATTTTCAGGTCATAAAACCCTAAAAAAATATTTCTTCTTCTCCATTACATCTCTTCTCCAAATCCAAAACCACCATACGTCCATCTCAATTTGCCTTCAACTCACCTTCTCCCCTCTTAATTTCCCCCAAACCATTCCATTCACCACCCAAACCACAAAACCCTTTTCCTAGAACCCAAAATCCAAATCCATCTCTTTCCACAGTGCCTACTGCCTTCCGCCACAAATCATCGCCATCTCCTCCAAATTTCTAAATATCAACACAATTTTATCACCGCGACCATCTCATGGAGCCGACAGATCTGAATCGACGTCACAACCCATTTTCCTTCACAATAGTCCATTCTAACTTTCGTTCCTTTTCTTTCTCTTACGAACCTAAGAATATAGATCTAGTTTTCTCCTGTTGCTTCTCTTCATCTCATGACAACCATGAAGGCCACCACCATCTCGACTCGCAAATCTGAGTCGTTGTCATAGCCACCCAACACCAAACCTAGTTTCTCCGAGCAGCAGACCATTCCGGTCTTCTCCCCAAATCTCCATATCTGTCACGTCCCTCCATCTTCCGTGAAACTCTTTCTCTATCGCCGGCGCAAACCCGAATTTTCAGAAACCCATACCTCACCCACCTCATTCTTCTCTCGTGTGAGCTCGTATCTTACATCTCAAAACCATAAATCCCCAAATATATCCACCCATTCTCCCTAGTTGTCTACCAAGAGCTAAGAGCAAGAAGGAAATCACATTTCTGCGTCTCTCTGTCTGCCTTCAGATGAGATCGAGAGGAGGCCTCAAGAGTCACCTTCGGACGTGCTTCTCAATCGGCGCCTTCCCCATACTAGATCCGCAGACGTTCGGTCACAGCAACAACCAAAGAAAGAATCATCGAGCTCCAGCCAGTAGGTTTCTTCGAACATAACCCGCCGCCAGTGAGAATCTTCGTCCCGCTCCAGCCGCCAGAGATGTCGAATCTCAACAGAAGAAGCTGGTGTTAGGAAATCAATATACGGTGGAAACTGTTGTGTCTTATTACTGATACCACATAGGGTTTATATAGAGTACATAGACTGATTTCCATAATAACCCTAACACTAATACGACTCTGATAAGGAATATAACTCTGACCAATTACATAACAGTACTCGTAGTATAACATAATACTACTCGTACTACACATACTCTAATACCCTCCCCCAAATTGATGGTAATTACTTACCAACAATTTGAAACCGAAACAAAAACGACACAAATTACTACGAACAGTGTGACCGAAAATAAAATAAACAATGAAAAACATAACTGCTCCGCCAAATATGCCGATGTCGATGAAGACCATGTCCAATGCCTCGTGAAACATCGATGGTGATAAGCTGGTGATAACAAAAAAAATCTTGCCAAAAGTCTTCTAGTCCGTCGAACTAACAGAACCATGTGCTCCGAACAGCATCATGGCGATCAGGATGCTCTGAATAGCATCGTCGAAACATAAACAAAACCACGTGCTCCGTACAGCAACATGGCGACCAAGATGCTCCGAATAGCATCATCGAAACGGAAACAATACCAAAAATGCTCCGAACAGCATTTATCAAATTGAGATATTCCGAATAATATCTCAAACTAAGGTGTTCCAAACAACACCTCTATAACCGAAACCAAAGGGACGAAACCTATGGTTGTACCAAACCGAGACGGACTTGAACGACTCCAACGGAAAACCTTTTGCAATCTCCACCATAGCCCATCAATCAAGAAGTGCAAAGAGCTAAATTTGTACCACGTTGATGAAGAGATACCTGATGACTCGGTATTTGCACATGTTTTCCCCTTTGTTTCTTGATTGTTTGAGCTTGAATTATTGCGTCTTTGGCCTATTTTATGCTAGGTTGTGTTCCTTTGTCCCATTTCAGGTCCTAGCACATAAAGTGAAGCATAGGCGCAAGTTTCAAGTCAATCAGAGATCAATTGACGATTCGAGAGAAGAAACTCGGGCATGACCTGAAGAAGAATGGATTTCTACCTCACTTTATGGACAAAGAATCATTCAAGCTTGTTATGAAAAGAAAGAGGACGAGACTACGAGCGTCTGGGATCAAACGGAGACTGAATCGGAGGTCAAACGAGCTCAAACGAGATCAACGAAGCTTAGGAGTGCATGCTGGAAATTGTGCACGGCCAGAACCTCAATTTGCACGGCCGTGCAAGTAGGGGGTGCGAGTTTCAGCGGGTATAAAAGCTGTTTTGCGATTTTTGGAGAGGTAGAGCTGGGTTTTGGTTCCCAAACACCCAAGGGACGAACCCTAGAGAGAGAGAGCGACTTGGAAACATTCTTGGAGCTATTTTGGAGGATTTCTTCGCCATTGGAGCTCGGGAATCAAGCTTGGAGATGGAGATTGAAGATCTAGATCAGATTTCTGCAGTCTCTCTCTTCTCTATGGAGTAACTTCCCTTCACTTAGGTTTTGAGGAACCCTAGTTCCATGTGTTAGGATCTTTCTTGTATGAAGTTTTGGATGCTATATTATTTGATTATAATCGATTGAGGCATGATTTATTGAGTCAATTGAATCTTGATCAAATTCTCTTGATTTCTGCTTTAACCTATGATAGATAGAATCTGATTAGGTTAAGAGAGCTTCCTTGATTGATAGTGGTGAATTGGTTGTGCGAGAGTCAATCAATTCACTGCTTTGTACTGGAATTCATTCCAGTAGTGGAGATCTGTGTGAATCGCCTTAGCAGTCTATCCCGGTGAAGGCTAGTCGCCTGCAGGGTATTCTGTCTGAGAGGGCTTGGTCAGCTTAAGAGATTCCAAGCTAATTTAGGATCTTCCGCAGTTTAATCAACAGTAGATCAACCAAAGGTAATTGCAACTTGGACCTAATTGAGGAGCTAGGGGGAATCATACCTAAGTGAGTTCCCAACCTGTAATTAGTAGAGTAGTCAGTAGAGTAGTTTATAAATCAATCCTTAATCTAGTTTGCTAGATAATGAATTGAAGCTGAGTAATAGTAACTCTAGAGACCCGTGGATTCGATATTTATTACTTGTGCCACTATACTGCAGTCCCTTTCATTGGTTACACTTGGCCATTGTTAGGTGTTGTGTTTTAGCGTGTCAAGTTTTTGGCGCCGTTGCCGGGGACTTTCTAGATTATTAGGAAAGGCAGAAGTTTGTTACTTTAGCGTTTTTCTTTTGTTTTCCGCCCTTGCTTTTCACTTGGGTTTTTTGTTTTTGTTTTTGTTGGTGCAGATCTGAATCATGGATCCTAATGGCTTCTCCAACCATTGGGGGTATCCACCACCATCCGAGTGGTATTACCCCGAGACCCCCTGGAGCAATCAAGGAGGAGAAGACTATGGATTCGGGTTCCAGTACCAACCCCCTTACTACGGAGAACAACCGGACCCCTGGGCATATCAAGAACAACCTCATTACCAAGAAGAATTTCTCCCACAACCAGAAGGGCTATCGGAGTTGGAGTTACCCATGGCGGCCTTCACGGGCCATTCTGCAGAGCCATGCTACACTCCACAGCCAGATCCAAACTGTGAATTGAGGCTTCTCATTGAGCAGTTTGCTCGAGACAGTGAGAGATCATGTGCCAGGATGGATCTTTGTACTCAGGCCTATCGTGAAACAGAGGAGATCCTCCTGAGCCTTAAGAAGAGCGTCGATGATCTTGAGCGATCTTGTGCACAACCTGCTCCAGATCACCCTTCTGCTACCATACTAGAGGAGGAGGAGGAAGTAGAAGGCTACAAGGACATTGTGGAGCAAACAGAAGTTATCACGGAGAGCTCCCGCGAAGATCATGATCAAGAATGTCCTGTCGTATCCGACCACCCCTTCCCACATCCCACACCGAGCTTTGAAGAGGTGGGCATGAGTGAGGAGATGCAAGAAGATCTCATGAAGGAAATTGCTTGGCAACTTGCTCTCCAATCCGTGCTAGAAGAAGAAGAGCAAGAAAGGGTGCAGAAAGAAGTTGTGGAGGATGATGAAAGTGAAGCAGAAGGAGTTCTTGATCATTTCCCAGGGGTGATACCACATAAAGAAGAAAGGGGGGTTGAAGAAGAAATTGGCGTCCAGGCTGAGGACGGAGTTAAGGTGGAAGAGGCCTGCACCGCCCATGAGTTACATGTGATATCTCCACCAAACTTCGAGGAGCTGCTTGGCAAGGACCCATTTGCAGTGTCTCTTTGCCAGACCAAGGCCACATCGACATCGGTCCCTCTTGGTGGACGCGATGGTGGCCAATCGATGCTGTCTTATCTGGTTTGGGGCAATGAGACGAGAGAAGAGAAGAAGAGGTCTCGAGGGTGGAGACTTCATCTGCATCAAGTGCACGAGCCTTCATCACGTGCCACACCACCTGCTTGTGACATGAGACTCCACCTCATAGATGAGAACCTCAACTTCAAGGAGGTTCTAGCATGGACCGAAACTTAGGAGCCCTCGTCCGGCTCACGACGTGAAAGAAGCGCTTGTTGGGAGGCAACCCAACCAGTCGGTTTGCATTTCTTTCTCTATTTCTCCTCGGTTGAGTCAGTTTTGTTCTTTGATTTTAGATTCAATAACTCAACCTTTGTGAGATTTTGTGGTGTTTGTGTTCTGAGTACTCTCTCTTCCTGGAATGCAACGCCTGACCCGTACATCATCATTCACCCTTGATCTGGTAACTTCGTTCTACCCTCCTTATCTTTCCTCCATTGAGGACAATGTCGTGCTTAAGTGTGGGGGGTGTTCGATTATTTATGCCGGTGAATGTTTGGCTGTTTGTGTGCTTGGAGCCTAGTCCACTGTCCAAATTTTGAAATTTGAGGGCTCCAAGTACGTGTTCCTTGCAATTGCCTGCTCAGTATGCTTTAAATTGACAGTCTTTATAGTAATATGCAACCTAGGGAGGTAGTGTAGCACTATGGAGGATGTTGATGCATTTAAGAAGTCTCATTGCTTCTTCATATTGTGTTGGTTGATTGAGTGAATTAGTGATCTTAGGACCCTTGAATTGTGTGGTGTTGTGGATTCTCTACCTGTCATGGACTCTTGTATCATGTTTTGAGTTTAACAGGTGCTCGAAAATGTGCTTCAAAATAACGTCTCCCGTGCGAATAGGGCGAAAGTGTGTAAGGGGAGACGGGAATTCGTTCCCAATTTCCACCTACTACCTCCAGCCCCCTTACATGTCTTTCCCCCGCACGAGGCTCGAGACATCCGCTCCTGGCATGGCCGGTAAGAGCAGGTTGGGACCCTTGAAATAAATAAAAACAATAACAGAAAACAAGCAAAACAGAAAAGAAAAGGGTCCAACCATCTTCAAGAAGAAAATAGAGCACCTTGAAAATGTGAGTCCATGATCTTTTGTTTTTGATAATCTCTTCATCCACAATTCATTTGTCCTCTGTTCACTATTTGCCATGATGCCAACTCGATACTAGTGCTCTCGCCGGAGAAGCTATGAGATGACTTGTGTGTCGGTTGACCTTGTAAGTTGCTAAATGATCTAGGAAGTCCTCTACCTACGATCTGGGGTGTTTGTTGCTATAGAGGTCTGGAGAGTTGCATTGGTTTGAGTTAGGTTTGCTTGGGGACAAGCAAACAGTTAAGTGTGGGGGGATTTGATGACTCGGTATTTGCACATGTTTTCCCCTTTGTTTCTTGATTGTTTGAGCTTGAATTATTGCGTCTTTGGCCTATTTTATGCTAGGTTGTGTTCCTTTGTCCCATTTCAGGTCCTAGCACATAAAGTGAAGCATAGGCGCAAGTTTCAAGTCAATCAGAGATCAATTGACGATTCGAGAGAAGAAACTCGGGCATGACCTGAAGAAGAATGGATTTCTACCTCACTTTATGGACAAAGAATCATTCAAGCTTGTTATGAAAAGAAAGAGGACGAGACTACGAGCGTCTGGGATCAAACGGAGACTGAATCGGAGGTCAAACGAGCTCAAACGAGATCAACGAAGCTTAGGAGTGCATGCTGGAAATTGTGCACGGCCAGAACCTCAATTTGCACGGCCGTGCAAGTAGGGGGTGCGAGTTTCAGCGGGTATAAAAGCTGTTTTGCGATTTTTGGAGAGGTAGAGCTGGGTTTTGGTTCCCAAACACCCAAGGGACGAACCCTAGAGAGAGAGAGCGACTTGGAAACATTCTTGGAGCTATTTTGGAGGATTTCTTCGCCATTGGAGCTCGGGAATCAAGCTTGGAGATGGAGATTGAAGATCTAGATCAGATTTCTGCAGTCTCTCTCTTCTCTATGGAGTAACTTCCCTTCACTTAGGTTTTGAGGAACCCTAGTTCCATGTGTTAGGATCTTTCTTGTATGAAGTTTTGGATGCTATATTATTTGATTATAATCGATTGAGGCATGATTTATTGAGTCAATTGAATCTTGATCAAATTCTCTTGATTTCTGCTTTAACCTATGATAGATAGAATCTGATTAGGTTAAGAGAGCTTCCTTGATTGATAGTGGTGAATTGGTTGTGCGAGAGTCAATCAATTCACTGCTTTGTACTGGAATTCATTCCAGTAGTGGAGATCTGTGTGAATCGCCTTAGCAGTCTATCCCGGTGAAGGCTAGTCGCCTGCAGGGTATTCTGTCTGAGAGGGCTTGGTCAGCTTAAGAGATTCAAAGCTAATTTAGGATCTTCCGCAGTTTAATCAACAGTAGATCAACCAAAGGTAATTGCAACTTGGACCTAATTGAGGAGCTAGGGGGAATCATACCTAAGTGAGTTCCCAACCTGTAATTAGTAGAGTAGTCAGTAGAGTAGTTTATAAATCAATCCTTAATCTAGTTTGCTAGATAATGAATTGAAGCTGAGTAATAGTAACTCTAGAGACCCGTGGATTCGATATTTATTACTTGTGCCACTATACTGCAGTCCCTTTCATTGGTTACACTTGGCCATTGTTAGGTGTTGTGTTTTAGCGTGTCAATACCCATAAATTCAAATAGCTAATCTCACCATATAATAACAAGGTAATGATTGTCGTCCAAATAACCATATCATGCGAAGCCAGCTTGACTCAAGTCCAAACAAAATCCCAATACTTGCAGTAGCTGGAAAACATAATTGAAATTCGGACTCAACCATTACCGTTCATTCACGAGGCGGTATCAATTTTGGGACGGTACCCAATAGACTGGAGCTGATAACTGGGCATGGGAACATGGCGTGTAGACCTGACGAAGTGAAGCGGGAGACACGACGAAGACATGACGACGACCAAAACTTGATGACCACTGAGAATTGTTATTCTTGCCAACCAACAGAGTTGATTAGCAAGGACGAACTTGGACAAATAAACCACGGAACTAATGGAAGGGAGGAACATAACAAGGAGAAGAGATTGGATCAACATTCAACAGCATGAACAATGATCAGTTTCCGGGCGAATGTGCACTCATGGTGGGCGGCCGAAGAAGAAAAGGAGTTTTGGGGTTTTCTCGACTAGGGTTTTTTTTTTAACCAGGCTCTGATACCATGTTAGGAAATCAATATACGGTGGAAACTATTGTGTCTTATTACTGATACCACATAGGGTTTATATAGAGTACATAGACTGATTTCTATAATAACCCTAACACTAATACGACTCTGATAAGGAATATAACTCTGACCAATTACATAACAGTACTCGTAGTATAACATAATACTACTCGTATTACACATACTCTAATAGCTGGAAGAGTTTATGTTGAATTTCAAGAGTTCGAGAAAGAGGATGCTAACAGAGCACAAGGAAATGGTTGGAAGAAGTCTTTTTACAGCTTCCGAAGAGTACCCAGAGGAGGAAGGTGAGTTTCTTGAAACCATGGTCCATGAAACCGTACCGTACCGACGGTTCAACCACGAAATACTAGTATCGGAGGCTAAAACGGTAGGCGGTATTTAATGGTCTAACTGTTGAACTACGGTTAAACCACGGTTTTATCATAAAATATCATACCGCTGACTTTTCCGGTACGATATCCGATACGGTTTCATGGACCATGCTTGAAACTGAAACTACCGAGAATGAAGTTGTCGGTCTTGAACAAGACATTAAATTGAATGAAAGCTTTCAAAGCTGTGTTTGAGCAAATATCTTGTGAACATGTGGTTGTGATTGAGAAAAGTGAACAAATTGTCAATATTGATGGTTTGGAGGAGATTTTCAGGAGCCAGAAGTTTCAAATTCACAGTAAGCAGGAAAAAAAATCGACGACATTGAATGTCAAAGTGGATCGACAAGGTTTAGCGGAAATTATCATCATCATCAAGTTTAGTTTTATTTTCAATGTTGTTTTGTTTTTATCTTTGTTATGTCTGCTAGCTTACACATGTTGTCTTGTAGTGCAAACTCTTTGCCTATTTAAACCCAGGTATGAATGAGAAACACGTAAAGATTCTAGGGTTTCATTTTTCACAACTCATCTTTGTTGTTTTGTTGTCCAAGTCAATTGTGTATAAAAATCACTATTTATTAAAAAAGTTAAGTTCTATAATGACTTTGTTAGCGAAGTTTGAGATAACTAACATATACAATAAGTTGTCCTTTTAATTATCAATTGTGTACGTTGTAGAGTCATGCGACAAAGGATCAATAGTACATTGACTAAGCCTTCCAAATAATTTAATTAGCAATTTGAGGCAGGAAAGGAAGTGATTAACGAATAACTTAGTCTATATCTATTATATAATTAAAATACCAACCTGTTTTTATCATTAGGCCATGTGGATTGTAAATTCTCAAACGAATTTTGATAATATATATTAACGAACACGTGACGGAGATCGCCGAAATGGGCATGACGTTGGTTCTTTCGAACTTCAATCAAGAGCAAATTAATGACACATCAAAGGGCATATATAGTGACTGAAGGCTCAAATATGTTTGCAATCTGACAAACTTTATTAGAATGAAGAAGAGGGGTTTTTGTACGTTTGTTTCAGCCAAATAATCCGGCTTCCACGACTCTAACCACTACTCAATGACCCTGCAAATCAGCTAACACAACTAACTAACTAACTACAATCACGCAACTACACTTGACACTTGGACAGGACTTGAATAACACAAACAACTACTTCAGGGACTCTTAATGAAATAAACCAGACGACGTTTCCTTTATTAGACACACTAGGTTTGAAACTCAGGCTTGGCGCGCGTTTTACTCCAATCCTTCTCCTGATAGGATTCGGATTCTCTGCTGCAGATCAACTTCCAACAAATCCTCCCCTGATCTGAAGCTCCTCGCGCCATGAATTTCAGATCATCACTTCACACTGCTCGACAAACTTCAGCCAAGTCACACACACCAAGCTTGCTTCTCAAGATCTGAAATGATTCCAGCTTTAGAGCCTTAGTCATGATATCTGCAACTTGTTCCTCAGATCGACAGTATTCCAGCTCAACCACCCCTTCCTTTACTAGTTCCCTGATGAAATGGAACCTGACATCTATATGTTTACTTCGACCATGCAGCACTGGATTTCTCGACAACTTAATGGCTGAGCTGTTGTCACAAAGTATAGTTGTCTTCTCTGCTACACTGCTGCTCCAACCTACACTTTCAAGAATTCTTCTCAACCAGACACAGTGTGCTACACAGTAGGCAGCAGCTATGAACTCTGCTTCAGTGGTGGAAAGAGTAACTATAGGTTGCTTCTTTGATGCCCAAGAGACAGCCCCACCTGCAAGGAAGAAGACATACCCACTAGTACTTCTCCTATCATCCACATCTCCAGCATAATCACTATCAGTGTAACCTAACAACTGATCCTCCCCATCTCCCTTCCTGTACCAAATTCCAGAATCCGCTGAGCCCTTTAGATACCTTAGCACTCTTTTAGCAGCAAGCAAATGCTGTCGAGTAGGAGACTCCATGAACCTGCTCAGCAAACAGACTGTGTACATTACCTCAGGCCTGGTGGCAGTCACATACAGCAAACTACCAATCAGTTGCTTGTATTTTGTTGGATTTACTAAGACCCCATCACCTGCCTTAGACAATTTGACTCCAGATGCCAATGGATTGTTAACAAAGTTACAATAAGAGAGTTTAAACTTCTGCAGCAATTCCCTGATGTATTTTTGTTGGCAAATGAAGATTCCAGAATCAGTTTGAGTGACCTCTATTCCCAAGAAGTACCTCATTCTGCCAAGATCTGTCATTTCAAATTCAGCTTCCATGGATCTTCTGAATTCCTCAATCAAAACTTGACTGTTGCTGGTGTACAGAACATCATCTACATAAAGGCTAACAATGAGAATGTCAGCTCCAGATTTCTTGATGAACAAAGTGTGTTCATATGGACACCTCTCAAAGCCAGTCTTGATGAAATATGCCTCAATTCTGGCATACCAAGCTCTGGGAGCCTGTTTCAAACCATAGAGGGCCTTCTGCAGTTTGTATACCTTGTGTTCCTCCCCAGAAACCTCAAATCCTTGAGGTTGCTCCAGGTATACATCTTCAGTGAGCTCTCCATGAAGAAAAGCACTTTTCACATCTAATTGATAGACCACCAGACCATAATGAGCTTCTAAGGCTAGGATAGTTCTGATTGTATCCCACCTTGCAACTGGGGCAAACACCTCATTGTAATCAACCCCTTGTCTTTGAGCAAATCCTTTTGCAACCAGCCTTGCCTTCTTCTTATCCAGTTCACCATCTTCCTTCAGTTTGGTCTTATAGACCCACTTGCAACCAATTGGAATGACCCCTGCAGGGAGGTCCACCAGTTTCCAGGTCTGATTCCTTTCAATGCTATCAAACTCCAGATTCATAGCTGCTCTCCATACAGGATCCTTGACAGCTTCTTCAAAGGTTTGAGGATCATCAGCCAGAGCCACCATGACCACCCAGTCTGTATCTGTAAAGCCACAGCCATAAATAGACAGGTGAGCTGGAGGCTTCCTCACCCTGGGAGGAAGACCCAATACATCAGTGTGAGAACCACCATCTTCATCTTCTGGATCATCATTCGATGTATCAGCTGCTGCTGGTGTTGTAGGACTTGTTGGTGAATCTGAAGAAGTTGGTGGATGCTGTCAGACTCTGGAGAGGCTTCTGTGTCTGTATCAGAATCATCCCACTCATCATCTCTTCCATCCCAAACCAGCTGCTGAGATGTGGTTGATTCATCTAACACTTCTGTCCAGCCATGGCTCTCATCAAAAACCACATCTCTGCTCACTACTATCTTCTTGGTTGAGGGGTTATAGAGCCTGTAGGCCTTTGACTCACTGGAAATGCCAAGAAAGTAACATGTGGAACTCTTATCATCAAGTTTCCTCCTCCACTGATCTGGTATGTGAACATAGGCTATGCAGCCAAAGATTCGAAAATGTGACACTGATGGAGGACTACCTGTCCACAATTCCTGTGCAGTCTTGCCTTGATTTGCAACTGTAGGACTTCGATTAAGCACATGTGTGGCCCAGGTCACTGCCTCAGCCCAGAAGGTAACAGGAACGCTCATGTCTCGAAGCATACAACGCACCATATTCATCACTGTGCGATTCTTCCTCTCAGCTACACCATTCTGCTGAGGAGTTAAAGCAGCAGTTAACTGTCTTCTAATCCCAGCTTCATCACAAAGATCCTTAAATTCTGTCAGCATAAACTCCCCACCTCGATCAGTCCTAAGACTTGTAATAGCTTGACTAGTTTCTTTCTCAATCTGAGCTTTGAATTTCTTAAACCAGGTCAATGTCTCAGACTTAGCTGACAGAAAATAAACCCATAACTTGCGGCTGAAGTCATCAGTTATGGTAAAGATGTACCTCTTGCCACTGTTTGATTCTGGTGTGAGAGGACCACAAAGATCAGCATGGATGAGTTGCAGCTTCTGAGAGGCTCTCCACTGGCTTTTCTTGGGAAATGGCTGTCTATGTTGTTTTCCCACCAGACAAGTTGAGCAGACACCACCAGAATCCCCTTTCAGTTGAGGTAATCCCTGAACCAGACCCTTTTTGTGTAGTTGATGCAGGCTTTGAACATTGATATGTCCAAACCTTCGATGCCATAACTCCAGATTGGAATCTGCAGCATCCCTTCCAGTTTGCAGGCACTGAACATTTTGATTGTCCTGTGCTGGTTTGGTTACAGTGGAATGTAACACAAACATTCGATTGGACTTCATTTCTGTCTGTAAAATCAGTCCCTTGTTCTCATGGAATATTTTGCAGCTGCCATCTTTAATCAAGAAAGAGAGACCCCTTTCCTGCCATTGACCAACACTCAACAGATTGGTCTTCAACCCAGGTACATAGAACACTTCCTGCACAACCAAAGATAATTGATTCACAGCCAGCTTTATAGTTCCTCTACCAGCAACTGTCAGTTTAGAGTTGTTGCCAAGTCTGACATTGCAGGTAAAAGCAGTATCCAAATCAGTGAACCATTTCTTCTCTCCAGTCATATGGTTAGAACATCCTAAATCAAGAAACCACCAATCTGAATTCTTTTCCACAGAGGTATCTTCCATAAATGCCATAAGGCATTCATGCTCCTGCTGGTTTGCCTCATCAAACAAATAATCAACTTGAGCCATCAGCAACATGTCATCCTTCATGTCTCCATAAGATTGATTATCCTGCACATAACTGGAACTTGAGTAGTGAACCTGCTGATTAGTGTACCAATCAGGACATTCATTCCTGTAGTGGCCCAGTTTATGACACTTATAGCACTCCACTGACTCCTTATTCCAGTTCCTTCCTCGACCTCTTCCTCTACCAGAATAAAAACCTCTGCCCTGACCTCTTCCTCCCCTACCACCAAAGTCATGGGTAGTTCTAAGAACCTGGTCTTCTTCTGTCAACTGTCTTTTGGAAAACTTCTGCTCATGAACAATCAAAGAACTCTGTAGAGCATCAACAAATAGCTCAGCAGTGTCCTTAGATTCCTCAATAGAACACACAACATAGTTGAACTTCTCAGTGAGTGTTCTAAGAATCTTTTCAACAATCTGAACATCAGGCATCTCATCTCCACAATTACGCATTGCATTGGCTATGGTCATAACCCTACCAAAGTAATTATTCACTGACTCACCCTCCTTCATCTCAATGATTTCAAAGTTCCTTCTAAGAGCTTGTAAGTTAGACTTCTGAACTCTAGCATTACCTTGAAACTTAACTTTCATTGAGTCCCACAAGTCTTTGGCAGTACCTTTCTTTGAAATGGTCTTGAGGATGGTTTTGTCGATGCTGCCAAAAAGATAGTTTTTGGCCTTTAAATCCTTCAGCTTCAGATCATTGAGAACTTTGGCTTCAACTTCAGACAGATTCTCAGTAGGTCTTTCTTGATAACCTTGCTCCACCACAGACCAGTATTCCTTGGAGCGAAGAAGATTCTCCATTAGAAGGCTCCAGTGCTCACAGTCTCCATCAAATCGTGGTAGACCAACCTGAGCCAAGCCTCCTGATTCACTCATATTCACACTCTCACAAGATTTGCTTGATAGCCAATCTTTGCACTCACCTTGAAATCAACAGCAACTCACGTTCACTAGTGTTTCCCAACCCAGTCTGCAATTGACAGCAGAACCTCTCAACAAATCACTCAATCCCAGTCTGCAATCTCTTGGTCCTATTCGACCTTCGATTTTTTGCTTCCAAGAAACAAAACTTGAAAGTTGCACGGATTCTATTGTTGGGGTACTTGGTGGTCGGTATGGAATGGGTTGGGTGGACAAACCATCGAGAGGTCTCTCAGGTGGTCTTTTGGTGGCTTGGGATAAGTTGGTGTTTAATATGGAATGTCATTGGGTGGGCAGGTTTTGTTTAGTGACAGTATTTACATGTCGAGATAATGGTTTTAAGTGGGTTTTGATTAATGTTTATGGACCGAATGACAGTAGTGAACGCCCGATTTTCTTTGATGAATTGACGTCATGCCTGTCTTGGTGGTCTTTTCCTGCTTGTGTGGTGGGAGACTTTAATGTGGTTCGGTCTCAAGATGATTTTGTTGGAGGGCCAAGAAATCCGGCAGATATGGAAATGTTTAATGACTTCATTGGAGAGCACGCCCTTTTGGATCTCCCCATGCTCGGATATCAGTTCACTTGGTCACATCAACAATCAAACCCTTCATTATCTCGCTTGGATAGGGTGTTGGTCTCTTCTGATTGGGAGAGTGAGTTCCCTCAATGTTGTTTGAAATCGTTTGTTAGAGTGGGTTCAGATCATTGTGCTCTTCTGTTGTCTTGCGGAGAAGAGCGAGTTATTCATCGACCATGGAGGTTTGAGTTTATGTGGGCTGACCATGATGATTTTGAGGTTCAGTTAGGTAATTGGTGGGTTGGCGAGATTGAGGGATTTGGGGTTTTCTTTAAGTGTGCCAAGAAACTAAAGCACTTGAAAGCACACATTAAAAAGTGGAATGTAGAGGTCTTCAAACACGTGGATCAGGAAATCAGTCTCATCCTTCAAAATATTGCAGAATTTGATTTGTTAGAAGAAGCCGGCGTTTGGTCAGAGGAAGATAGAGCACATCGTGGTATATTGAAATGTCATTTGGCTCGGTTATGGAAGAGAAAAGAAATTTCTTGGCGTCAGAAATCTGGTGAGACTTGGCTCAAGTGTGGGGATCAGAATACTTCCTTCTTTCACAAGGTTGCTAACTTTAATCGGAGAAGAAATTTTGTGGATAATATTTGGGTGGATGGGGTTCTTTGTTCGGGTCAAGCTCAAGTGGCATGTGCTGTTGTGTCCTATTATGAGTCTATATTTCAAGAGACTCGTCCTAGGAGACCTTTTCCCTTTGGTATTGAGTTTCCATCTCTTCCCCGGCATGCAATAAACTCCTTGTTGAAGACTTTCAATGAAGAGGAAGTGTGGAGGGTGATTAAGAAAAGTAAAGGGGAACATGCACCCGGGCCTGATGGTTTCCCAATGGGGTTTTTTAAGAAATTTTGGCGGATCGTGAAATCAAATGTGGTAAATGCTTTGAAAGAGTTCTATGTGACTGGGAGTCTGCCGAAGAGTGTTCACCACACATTCTTATGTCTTATACCCAAGAAGGAAGCTATCGGTGATATTCGAGATCTTAGACCTATTAGCTTGGTATCCAGTTCCAGTCTCTACAAGATTCTTTCAAAGGTGCTTATGGAAAGATTAAAGGTTTTCATGGGAGGCTTGGTGGCGGTTGAACAATGTGCCTTTGTGGGTGGTCGACAAATTTTGGATGCGATTCTTATTGCAAATGAGCTTATTGACTCTATGAAGCGAGCTGGAAGACCAGGCTTAGTTTTCAAGTTGGATATCGAGAAGGCATACGATCACGTTAATTGGGAGTGCCTCTTTTCTGTCATGAAGAGGATGAGTTTCCCTGCTCTATGGATATCATGGATTCGAGGGTGTATCACTGCAACCACTTTCTCTGTTCTTGTGAATGGGGAAGCTTCTGGTTATTTTTCAAGCAAAAGAGGACTAAGGCAAGGAGATTCTCTTTCTCCCTTTCTTTTCATCCTGGTGATGGAGGTTCTATCTGGCATTTTGAGGACTTTACAGTCTCACGGTATGGTTGAGGGTTTCTTTATGAATGAAGGACTGAGAACAGGGGAAGTCACTCATATTCTTTATGCCAATGATACATTGTTATTTTGTGATGCATCAGAAGACCAGGTTCGTTCTCTCCTCACGGCCTTAGCTCTATTTGAAACAATTTCGGGTCTACGAGTGAATTTGCACAAGAGTTCTATGATGGTGGTCGGGGACGTAGAGAACCCATCACATTTTGCCAACATTTTTGGTTGCGAGTTAGGTTCTCTTCCGACTACCTACTTATGATTGCCTTTGGGTTCCAAAGCAGCTTCTTTGTCAGTTTGGGAACCTATGATTAACAAAGTGCAAGCTCGATTAGCTTCTTGGAAGGCTAGGATGCTTTCCTTTGGCGGGAGGTTGGTGCTTTTGAAAAGTGTGCTTTCTAATCTCCCTATCTACTTTCTTTCCCTTTTTAGAGCTCCAACCTCGGTGATTGCTCGACTTGAGAAGATTTATAATGACTTTTTATGGTCAGGGGTGTTTGAGACTAAACGCTTGCATTTGGTCAAATGGGATATTGTGAAGACTCCAATCACTAGAGGCGGTTTGGGAGTCTTGGATCTCAGGAGTATGAACAGAGCCTTGTTGGGGAAATGGGCTTGGAGATTTGGAGTTGAGAGAAATTCGTGGTGGAGGAGGTTGATTGTTGCAAAGTGTGGTCAGGGTAGGTCCGAGTGGAGACCATGTTGGAATTTGGGTACATATGGTTGTTCTTTGTGGCGGGCAATTGTTAACGAAAGCTCTTACTTTTGGAAGGTTGCCTATGTCGATCCTGGTGGGGGTTATGGGGTATCTTTTTGGCATGATTCTTGGGTTCCTGGGAAACTTTTGGTGAGTGATTTTCCAAGGGTTGGGTCAGTTGCCCAATCCTTGGATGCTTTTGTTTCTGACGTGTTTTCTATGGTTGATAGGTCTTGGGAGATTCCTCTCTCTGTCTCTCTTAGGCGAGGCGCTTAAGCAGAACGTGTCCTATTGATGCAAACTTTGAGTGATCTTCCGCAACTATGGATCACCACAGGACCTGCACGCTTGGTGTGGCCTTTGGAGTCCTCTGAGGTCTTTTCGGTGCATTCGTTCGCTGCAAACCTTATTGAGAATAACTTTGGGGGTGACGTTGCTTTTCCTTTCAAGTTAGTTTGGATTCCTGTCGTGCCCTCAAAGATCTGTTGCTTCATGTGGATGGTCTATCATGGAAATATTTCTACTTTGGACAACTTGAAAAAAAGAGGGATGATTCTTCCGAATTGGTGCATTCTTTGCAAATGCCATGAGGAGTCGATCTCACATATCTTCTACTTATGCCCATTTGCGGTTTCGATTTGGGAAAGCTTCAAAAAGGGATTTGATCTTCATGGCCCTTACCCTCCTTCCACTCGTGATTTTCTTATTGCTTGGCGAGGCTTGTGGTGTGATCAACGGTTTAGTGAATGCATTAAGTTGTTGCCCCATGCAGTACTTTGGTTCATCTGGTTGGAGAGAAACAATAGAATTTTTAGAGATGTTGATTCCTCCCCACAAGAGATCGGGAACAAGATTGTTCGTATGATCGGACGGTGGCTAAGAGTTCGTAGTCGGATCTCAGATGGACTATTTCACGAGTGGGTGACGACCGGGACAAAGCACCTTATTTGATCTTCGTTCTCTTTATGTTTTGTTTCGTTTTGCTGTTTTGCTTTTTCTCTCTCTCTCTGTTCTAGTCTTGTCGTTGTACCTAAATTTTAGAATGCTTTTTTTATTTTTATTTTTATTGTCGCTAGCTTGCTCTACTATTGGTTGAGCTGCTAGCAATTTTTTTCTAATAAAATTTTTTCATCATTCATCAAAAAAGACAGCAGAATCTCTCAACAAATCACTCAACTACTGCTTAAAAGCCTTGGTTACAACTTGCTTGAGCTCTGATACCACAATGAAGGCTCAAATATGTTTGCAATCTGACAAACTTTATTAGAATGAAGAAGAAGGGTTTTTGTACGTTTGTTTCAGCCACATAATCCGGCTTCCACGACTCTAACCACTACTCAATGACCCTGCAAATCAGCTAACACAACTAACTAACTAACTACAATCACGCAACTACACTTGACACTTGGACAGGACTTGAATAACACAAACAACTACTTCAGGGACTCTTAATGAAATAAACCAGACGACGACGTTTCCTTTATTAGACACACTAGGTTTGAAACTCAGGCTTGGCGCGCGTTTTACTCCAATCCTTCTCCTGATAGGATTCGGATTCTCTGCTGCAGATCAACTTCCAACAGTGACCATATACTTGATATGCCCAAAACCTACGAATGATTTGTGTAAAGGAAAGCACATGGACTTGGGAAAGAGAAAGGAAAGGAAGGCTACACTCTTCACATATAATCATGATTGCATTGATGGGTCACTGCTACTATTTAGAGGCTTTCATTTTTCTTTTGACATAAAATTCCCCTCACATCATGAACCACCTCTCCAACCATTATAAGAATAGAAAAACACACTTAATTAAACACCAACTCATAGCATCTTTAAAAGTAATTAATTAAGTGAGAAAATGATTGACTATATTCCCTAATGACAACTCTGTCTTTTAAGCATCAACATCAATGCAACTACAAAATTAATAGTATACGTTGTCCTCTTTATTGCCATCGGAACAATTTCTCAAATTCAACTCATATAAATTTCATCGCACCTACATCAACGTAATTCACATACAACAAACTGCATAGGTGCTTAAATTTCGACGAAAGAAAAATAAAAGAGGGAAAAAAAGTAAAGATAAATAGAGATAATTATTCTCCATTTTTAGGTCACTTTAACTTTCATGTATAATTGCATTCATTACAAGATTGCAAATATACAAAAAGCGACCACACTAATGCAATTAATTTACCATTGTAACAATTCATACCATGACATCTTGCAATTGGAAATACAATATCGGTGTAGATGCTGCTGAATCCGACATTTGAATTTTAATTATGGCAACCAAAACAAGAACCAAACAACAACAAGATCAGCGGCATTCCTCAACCATGCCATCTCTTCACCAAATAATTTTTTTGTTGTTTTGAATTAGGTTGACCATAGAATTATACGATTTTTTGTTGTGTTTAATTTTTTGTTTTTTCCTCTATCGTGGTTGAGGGTGTTTGGTTATTATACCCTGGGACCTGGGAGGGGAAAAGGGAGGATCTAAAAATATGAATTTTTAATTTCATGGGTCCTAGCTTGAAGCTTCCATTTTTATTCAAGCATTCATATGAAAAGGGAGGAAAATGCACTAGAAAATTATATTCGAACTGTTGGATTGTGTCCCTGGGTGGAGTTTGCTGTCCTCAATCTTCTAGTGCTATGTTTGCCTTATTGCCTAGCTAATAAATTTAAGGGTTAATACCTTAGTTTAGCCTGAACTATACACATACTTTCTACTTTGGCCCGTGGTATTGAAAATTGGCCTGAATTATGTAGCAACTTCCTCATTTGGCCCGGAGGCGGGTTTGACCGTCAAATTAGACGGTCAAACCTGTTGACCGTTAGTCAATGTCCACCTCACCTGCCACATCAGCTTTGAAGACATAAAAAATTATTATTTTTATTTCTGAATTTTATTTTCTTTCGATTAATAAAAATAATAAATCAGAAAAATTAATTAAAAGAACGAAAAAGAGCCCATTTTTAGCAAATGACAAGAAAACAAAATTCAGAAATAACAAAAAAAAAAAAAATTATGTCCACAAAGCTGACGTGGTAGGTGAGGTGGACATTGACTAACGGTCAACAAGTTTGACCGTCTAATTTAACGGTCAAACCCGCCTCCAGGCCAAATGAGGAAGTTTGCTACATAGTTCAGCCTAGAATAGCAATTTCCAATACCACGGGCCAAAGTAGAAAGTATGTGTATAGTTCGGGCCAAACTAAGGTATTAACCCTAAATTTAATTAATCGGTTGACAATTCATTCGCTTGAACTCAAATTTCCATATTCTTCGACCAATTCACCCCCCCCCCCCCATATTCTTCTCATAAAAAATTGGATTCATCATACTCATCAAATAAACTTTGAAAAATAACGTTTTTTTTTTAATTTATTGAGGCAATTAAAGATATACACTAGGGTGGTATTCTAAAACATATTGCGGCAATGGTATTTTGCACCACAAAACTGACAAATTTATCACGGCGGCACAAATTATTATCATAGCGCCAAATATATTTAATACAAAAATAAAATAAGATCACGAGACGAAGAATAGGACATGAAAAAGCGCAAAAGTTAATGTATTTTGGTTGCAGTGCTTGGTGATACGCATTGTATAGAAACAAATAAAATGTATGGACAAAATTATGTTTACCTCGAACATGGGATTGATCTTTTGGTTCTACCATTGATGTTAAACTTAGAGGTCTCAGAGTAAATATCTTAAATAGCACTTAATAATAACAACAACAAAAAAACAACTTATAACACATTTATGCAAATATGATGATTGCCAAATATATAACATCCTCTATATAAATACATCACATTTAAAAGAGATCCGACGAATAAGAAAATTTAGAAGAGTTATTTGTGACATATTACAACGTTGTTGTTAAAATTGAATAGAACGAATTGTTAAAAATTTAGAAGAGTTATTTGTGAAAATTTTGGTTCTACCACTGATTGTTAAAAATTTAGAAGTAAGAAAATTTAAAAGAGATCCGCCGAATAAGTGAGACATATTACAACTTTGTTGTTAAAATTGAATAGAACGAATTGGTTTAACCGATAAATTCGACATTCAATCATTGACCGGTTCATATAAGTCACTTAACTACTTGTAGAGAGCAGGTCAGCCGAATAGTCAATCGGTTAACAGCTAAAACTAGACGAATCGAGTAGCCGACTCAAAGCTAAAAAACCAACCGGATTAAAAAACAAACCAAGAAATCCTTTTTGATAATGGAAAAATAAACCAAGAAATTATTATGATGATGGGTTTCAACCCCCCCCCCCCCCGTGTCAAATTAGATGCTCTCAGACAGTGATACTAGTGATTAATGCAACAAAATATAACACATCTTTTCTATTTATAAATGATATACTTGGATATAAAAAGTGAAGACTTTGCTACGGTGACATGCATGCTTCTCGAATTGAGCTCCGAAGTAGGCTTCACAATCACTTTTTCAGACTTAGCCATTTTCAGGCAGTTTCCCAGTTTTGGCATAGCCTTTTGATCAGGTTCAAAAATGGTCTTCTGGACTTCACTTCAATGTAGGGATGGCAATGGGTAGGGTCGGGGGCGGGTTTACCCTATACCAACTCCTAACCCGCCGGGTAGAGTTTTTTAAAATACCCGACCAAATAACCACCGGGTATGAAAATTATATAACCATACCCTACCCACCGGGTAACCACGGGTATTCGGGTAACCATGGGTACGAATCCTAAACTATGAACTTATACACATATATGCACATACATACTCTTGTCAATTAAAAATTCTCAATACTTGTAACTGTTCTAGCTTCAACAATCCACACAAATAAAAACAGCAAACACATAATAATTGTTCTTGCTTCTACAATCCACACAAACATAATAATCGTCTACATCTTCATCATCAATAATGGTAGCTAAACTCAATTTCTCAAGCTAAACTAAATTTCTCAAGGGAAATTGACCCTTTGGTTAGCGGGGCGGGTATAACGGGGCGGGTATTATCGATTACCATACCCGTACCCTACCCTTTATTTTGAAACCGGGTATTACCCGTACCCGCCCCTTAACCCGTCAAAGCGGGTAATTACCCTCGTTGACCGGTTACGGTCGGGTAGGATACCCATGGTTACGGGTTGGATTGACATCCCTACTTCAATGTGTAGAGGGACACTCCAACTTCAAAACAAGTCATTAATCTTCAATTTCCATAGAGCCAATGATAAGATACGAATATCCAAAGTAGGCACCATAAGCGCACCCAAAAAGTTAAAATGTCCTTTTTACATTGAATAGTTTCTATTTCCAAAAAGTCACTTAGCATAATTTTAATTTTCATGAAATAGTAGGCTTATAATTGCAATATAAGGTCATAAAATCATGATCTAGTGTGTTTTATAGGTATTCCACTTATTGTATTCTTATATATTTATGATGCACACCGATTCGTTAACAACCTCTTCATTGTTTAAATTATGTTAATAAATCAATAAAGTCATATAAACTGTTGGCTACACTAGTTCTTTACTCTGTTTTTGAGTTTCATCATAACCCGAGCTCATCAAATCAGGCAACTTTTAAATCAAACCCCACTATTAATTAAAAACTAACAATATCAGAAAATAAATCACCATAAAACCAAGGATTGAAAAATCGTACCGTACCGGCGGTTCGATCAAAAAAATCTCCTATCGAAAGTGAAAACGGTAGGCGATATTTAACAGTATGAAATGATTGAACCACAGTTAAACTGCAATTTCTACATAAAATACACTACTTTTTAACGTTCCGATACGACCTCCACTACGATATTTCGATCATCGATAAAAAGATAAAAATATGCCGACCTCAATGTGTTAAAAGAAGACAACAAAAGTCATAATTAACAAGCACTTGACTTATGCATATATATCTCATGATTTTCTCTTCAAGACTTCACCCACAAACAAACAAACATATAAAAAAACAAACAAAAGAGCAAAAGTACACAACACAATATAACAAGTAGCCATTTCCCGGAAACACAACACAGAAAACGACAATATTTGTTTCCCATCACTTGGCTCAGAATCTCTGACCACTGCCCCTCAGCGCTCACACTCATTACATTACATATAAATATCAGATCACACTCAGCAACTCGATGGCTTCTTTTCTTTGAGTAGTCCACAAACAAACACCCAACACTCAGTAACCCAACCCTAGCTAACTAATGATTCCACAACGTCCAATCGTACCCACCATTAGCGTCGCAATCGCAGCTCTCCTCCACGCCTCCCCGCCCGCCTCCATATCCATAGCTCGGCGGCGGGGACAGCAGCGGCCCTTCCGCCATTTCCGACAGCAACCTCGGCATCTCAAGCTCCTCCTCAGCCTCCACTTTACGCAAAACAATATTAGTGTCGTTGCTGCTATCAATGTCATCACCATTGTCCTTACATTCCTCTTCCTGTTCCGCCGGCGTCGCGGGGCCGCCGGGGCGGAACATCTCAGCGGCCTCCGCCGCCGCCCTCCTGATGTCCTCCTGATCGGCGGAGGCCGGAACCGGGAGGCGCCAGGCGGAGTCGGCGAAGTTGAGACATGCGGACTTCCCGCGGTACGCGAGCGCCGCCACGTCGTGAGCTCGGGCCGCCATTTCCGGGGTGGCGTGAGTTCCGAGCCAGACGCGCGTCCCGGTGTTGGGCTCGCGGAGCTCGCAGACCCACTTGCTTCCTTTCCGGCTCCTCACGCCTCGGTAGACAGGGTGGCGCGTCTCCCTGAAAACCCTCCTCCCGGTCCGCTTCTTCGGCACCTCCGCCGCCAGCTGGTGCTGCTGATTTCCCGGCAACGTCGTGCCGCTTGGTGACGATGAGGAGGACTCTGAGCTCTGCTGAAGCTGTTGGCTGTTGAAAACCATATCCGATTTTAGCTAGCTGGCTAGCTTGGGATCAGTCAGTCAGTTGATTCTCTTTCTTTTGGGATGCCAAAAGTTTGCATGGCTGGCGGAAACAGGCCAGACCGCCTGTCCTTCCATATATGGTCACTAAAGTAGAGTGAGATCAATTGCATATTTGCATATATGGTCACTGAAGTTTTAGCTCGCTTAAAAACCACCACTCAAACTAAGTCCATCTTTCTAAGGAAAAAAGTTTGAAATTGTTGCGGTGGATCTAAAATTTTGAGCCTCTTGTTTGCAACAATAAAGTTGTTCTTACTTTCCAAGGACTTCGGTTGATGGCTACTTATCGTGCTCTTCGCTTTGTTATTTTACCATCAACATCATCGGAAACCTAAAACTATATATATATATATATATATCACGCTGACAATTGTTAGTATTGGAACGTATATTCCGACTTTCGATGCTAGTTTAACGAATAGGCTGCAGGGACTTAAAAACCTAGAGTGTACACTCTCGCAAGGGTTGAGACGATACATTTGGAAGGAACTCACTAATTACACAAAGGGGTCGTTTGGATCAAGGATTGTAATATTGAGGGATTTGAGTTAAAATCTCTCATTTAAAAAACCTAGGTTTTTAATATGACGAATTTTAATAAATCACTTGTTTGTTTATAAGTTTGGGTTTTTAATGAGAAAATGCAAAATACAGTTTTGCCCTTCTTCCTTCATCTTCGTTCCCAAAAATTAGCGGCATCAAACCCAGAAAAGAAAACCAGACCATCATCTCCGATCGGTTGTCTGTCGTTGTCTCACCATGCACGCTAGATAGGGTATTCTGGAATTTGCTCGTCATCTTCCTCCTCAAACTCTTTCCCGACGGCAAGGACATCTGAGTTCGATTCGAACTTCAAGCTTCAACCCAGATTCGACCTCTGTGTTCGAACGACTTTGATTCGACCTCTGGCTTTAATTCAACCCATAAACCCAGATCAAGACGATGGATTTAATGCCGCCAAGAGGAGGTCGTCGACATCCAGATTTAGAACCCAAATCTCGTCTTTCTTTAGGCTAACAGATCCGGCGAAATTGCGGAGGATGGGTTGAGAATCGCGCCGGGAAAGAGAACCCAGAAATCCGAGATGCCTTGCATCCGCTTGACCGGATCTGGAATCGCCGCCGGAAGGCACCATGCCGCTGCTTGTTGCTGCTTGCCGGAAGGAAGAAAGAAAAAGATTAGAAGGAGGAGGAGAAATGGAAGAGGAAAGGGTCTCACGGAGGAAGGGTCAATATTGGAAAATTTGGAAGAAAAATGAAGGATTTAGAAATAGCTGACCTCCATCAGCTATTTTGAAATCCCACACATGTGGGTTTTTAAAATTCTTGATGCATACAATCTCTAGTCTTCCCAAACACAGGATTGTTTTAAAATCCTGCATAAT
The DNA here is from genome assembly GCA_946122785.1 of Linum tenue. Taxonomy (NCBI): domain Eukaryota; kingdom Viridiplantae; phylum Streptophyta; class Magnoliopsida; order Malpighiales; family Linaceae; genus Linum; species Linum tenue. The sequence goes on from CAMGYJ010000009.1 coordinate 29,520,899, forward strand.
GAGAGATTGTTTTAAAATCACTCACAAATCCCTCATTATAATCCTGCATCCAAACGACCCCAAAGGGTTTTTTCCCCTGTTCTTTTCTTCTGTTGCTACCTTACTCTACCACGAGTTGAGCTGCTAGCTGTTAGGATATGACTTGAATTTGATTTGGGTTTGTTTTGTGTTTTGGGCCTATTCTGTTTGGGTTTGGGTTTGGCCTTTTTCCTTGTATGTTTGGGAAAAAGGTATTTGGTTTTCTGTTTGGGATTAGGAGAAGAGTTCTATAAATACTATTCACCACCCTAATCTGTAGTAAGGTCAGTCAGGTTAGTTTGTTTGGTTTGTCCGTTTGGAATTTGGTTTGTAACCTGTACTCTCCTCAAATCAGTGAAATTTGTTCTCCCCTTGCCCGTGGATTAGCTAGCACACATTGTGTTAGTGAACCACGTTAAATTTGTGTTCGTTCGTGTTGGTTTGGATTATCGATTGCACGCTTCTGTTTTGACACTAGCATTCTATTTTGTAATAAAAATTGCATCATTCATTAAAATAATACCCACTTACACAAAGAATTTTTATGAAAGACGGGGGATCGATCGAGGCCACGATCTCAATATAATAAAACTTTAAGGAACGTTCGAAGGTGAAATATGTGACATTCGTCATTTGTCGCCCAAGCGTCCATTTGGGATTTAAGTTGGAGACTTGTACCAAGATGGATGCACTAATTCAACCCTCTAACAGCATCCTTTAAAAGGGTGAAGGCGAAAACTTGAGAGCAGCCCGCCGGATAAAGGTCAATCAATTAACACATTGATCTATTAGTTACACAAACAGAAGTTTTAGTGGTGATTTATGTAATTGGCCCGCCACCCGTGAAACACATACAGGCTTGAAGTGGGGAAGGGTGGCAAATGAGGAAAGAAAAGAGCACGAAACAAAAGCTCACAAATCATAACTATCAAACCATTTACAGCAAACAAAAGTTGGTTCCTAGTTTTGGTGCGGTGGGTCAGTGACTCAGTGCTGCTGGGAACCACCAAAGCTCTCGATCTTGTTATTTATTTATTTTTATTTTTTCACTTTTACAGTCATAATTGGTTATATATTTGAGATTTTCAGTCCACACAAAACTGGTACTAGCTGTAATTAATCTTGAACTCATTAATATTTGGATTGTTATAAAGTTGAGAAACCCTGGGGGCTGGGGACATGTTTTAAGACTGTTTGGCGCGCATCAGACAAACCCTGGGGACAACTTGGAGAAACATTTTGGCAAGATTGCCGTCTTTCTTAGCTTTGGCAAATCGTGTAATGAGTAGTGATATTTCTGGTTTTAAAATCATGTAGATGGTTGGGTAGTATTGGACCATGTCTGGTGCCATGAACTTGCTTTGTGGTTAGATGTAAATGTAGTAAAATATCACACTTGTCTAGTTGAAAGATAAAATATAGTATGGAGAAACGAATAAAGAAGAAGCTGGAAAATAGCAAAGAAGAGCAAAAAAATAAAGAAGAAACTACTCCAAAAATGGTCGTCTCTAACTATATTCTAGACTAAATAAAGAGAAATCAAGATCATGTTTCCTAGAAGCATATCAAAAGGTAGAAAAAAGACATTGTGACATCATTATAAGGCACAACTCAATATTGACTAGGCGTCACCGAGGCCACAACGTGATCGTGACGCCTCCTCTATTTTTTGCCAAGATGAGATGTTTTTCTTCTAACTTGCACCTAAACAAGACTATAAAAATGACTAGGCACGCTTTTTAGAACTATGAACAAAAGATATTATTATGAGCACAACAAGTTGATGTCCCAATCCCTCTCCCTAGCTAGTGGCCTAGTCCCCACCAAAAACAAACGTAAGACAATAATCTAACTGGTCATTTGGTTTTGGTGATTGTTTGGTTGAGATAGTTACAATACATGCATTGTCCACAATGTACTATTTTTCTGAATTTTCTGCACAAACAATACATGCATTGTTTGCTTGATGTTACACAAACTATCACTCAAAATGAGTGATAGTTAATCTCAAGTTTTGTGTGAGATTGTTTGATTGAGATTGTTGTGTTTTTTTTCTTCCAATTTTGTCCCTAACTTTTCATGTGTTTTGCTTTTTTAAATAACACAATAACTACCACATAAATCAAACGATGCAAACTACAATACACCAATTTTCTTATATACATGTATATTATTATGCATGCATTGATCACAATGCATCTTTTTTTTTATATTATTATCCAGGAACCTCAGTCCTACGTTCCACTTTGTGACTGCGAATTCTACTAAACCTGGGGCCACCTGCAATCAAATTCGATGTCAACGAGGCTTTGCCCTAGTAGCCTTTTACCCCCGGGAACACCGACGAGCCTCACTTGCATTCGAACCTGGGATCTGCAACTCCCAAACCTTCACTGTCTTGGCAATTTTATCACTAGGCTATCTTACCTTTGGTCACAATGAATCTATTTAACTATCACCAAAACCAAAAGACGAATAAGGAAGTAGATCCAAAACGAAAAACGAAAAAGAAATTAAACGAGTAGCTGTCCTGTCCTGTCCTTACTAGAATTCACTTGGTGCACAATCTCCGAGCAAGCTAGGCCACTCATATTATAATATCGCTCGCTGGACTATTACTCCACCAGTCCCACAAATATCTCAACTCACTACAGTAGCTAGCAAATGATTCCACAACGCGCGCACCATCATGTTGTTCAGCACCTAGAGGTGGCAATTGGATCGGATTCGTGGATTCGTGGATTGGATTGGTGGATCCATGGATCAAATGGATTGGATCCAATGGATTGGTGGATTCATGGATTGGATCCAATGGATTGGTGGATTCATCCATGAATCCAAATGACATCCAAGGCTTGGACCAAAATGTAAAATTTGAAAAGTTTAGGTACTAAAATGTCATAATGAAAAATTTTAGGTACCAAAATGTAATTTTCCAATGATTTTTTTCGTATAAAAATATAAATTTTAGGTACCAAAATGTACAATATAAAAAATATAGGTACCAAATCGTAATTTGCCATTTGGATCCATGGATTGATCCATGAATCCACCAATCCAATTGGATTTGTATCAAATGGATTGGATTTAAATGGATTGGATTAAGTGGATAATTTGGTGGATTGATTGGATTGGATTCATGGATTTGGATCCTAATTGCCACCTCTATCAGCACCGCCAATCCATTATTGCTATTTGATAGTGACCGATTTGTTAATAAACCCAAATTTGGCTGATCATTTTGGTAGTTGACCCGGGAAACAAAGACGCCTGGGAACGGGGGATGGCAAAATGGGAAAGAAAAGTGGAAGAAAGGAAAGGAAAGGGAAGGTTGCTTGTCAAAATCAGGAAAGAAAAGGTTGGTTGTTGCCTTAGTATCACATTGATTAATATAACAAATATTGTGAGAATACATGGTAGAATTGCTGGTTATTATTTTTTAGAATAAATGAACGTTCGATTAATATCATGACGCAAAATTTGATTTATTTGTGATCTAAATAGTAAAACTACGACCAACGCGCGTTTGTCTAAGTGGGTTATTTTGGGAATGAAAGACATAATTGATATGAGAAGGATCCCCACAACTACAATTTCAACAAACGGGGCACCATGTGGACCTGGCCGGTATCAGCAAGTGGGAAAATTGCCAATCAAAACAAATTAGTAAGTCGGCCGATCAGCATCGACGGCGAGCAAAAAAAGTCGCCGCAACAATCGAGAAGCATGCATTATTCCTGGAGTCGTCCCTCCGACTTGCTGGTGTGGATCGGATATTATGAGCACACTGCACAACGAAGACCAGTCCCTTTCATCCCGCCCTACCTCCCTTGTTCCAGAAAACAATGGACGATTGGAAGAAGACAACCTCAGCTCAAAAAGTAACACGAGGCCGCGACTGTCTAATTTCCCTTGCAGAATGTCTGAGGCTCTGAGCAAGCAAGCTAAGGCCACTCACTCATTACTTCAAAATTTCACGAGTAGTACGGACTCCCTACCTCTTCCCCAGACCGATAATTAAATTAATGTCCTCACTCACTGACTGACTGACTGCATACGTACGCACAGTAACTAATTACTCCACAACGACCAGTCATATTCTTCATCACCAAAGTTGTTAATGTAATTGCCGCTCTCCTCCGCAATGTAACCGCTCCACCCGCCGCTCTCAGCTCCGTAGCAGCGCGGCGGAGACAGCAGCGGGCCTTCCGCCATCTCCCACAGCAGCCTCGGCACCTCACCCTCCACTTCTTCACGAACCACATCATTGTTATCGTTACTATCACCATTGTCAGCATAATCCCCACCACCGGCGATATGTTCATGCACATCCGCCGCCTCGGTCTCCGCGCCGGGACGGAACATCGCGGCGGCCTCGGCCGCCGCCCTCCTGACGTCCAACTGATCAGTGGAAGCGGGAACGGGGAGGCGCCAGGCGGAGTCGGCGAAGTTGAGGCAGGCCGACTTCCCGCGGTACGCCAGTGCCGCCACGTCGTGAGCTCGGGCCGCCATCTCGGCGGTCGCGTGAGTTCCGAGCCAGACGCGCGTCCCGGTGGTTGGCTCGCGGAGCTCGCAGACCCACTTGTCGCCTTTGCGGCTCCTCACGCCTCGGTACACAGGGTGGCGCGTCTCCCTGAACACCCTCCTCCCGGTCCGCTTCTTCGGCACCTCCGCCGCCAGCTGGTGCTGCTGATTGTCCGACGAAGTGGTGCCGCTGCCGTTGGAGGCTGATGAGGATGAGTCGTAGGATGACTGGCGCTGCGAGTAGTGGAGCTGCTGAGTGCTGCCGAAGACTGCTCTATCCATTTGTTTGTTGTTGAAGTTGAAGTTGGATTTGGAAGTGGAGTGAAGTGGAACAAGATATATATAGGGTTCGAGCCACGCGGTCGCACCCTCGCTTAAGGAAAGAGGGAGTGGGTGCTGGTCGGGCTAAGTTTTGACAGCCTGGCCCAAAGGGAGCGAATCTGCTTGTCTATTTTTGGTGTGGTGGGCCAGCACACTTCTTCTTTCGGGTTCTATTGTTTTCTTTTCGGGTGGAGAGTCTGCAGATAATGGTCTTTTAGCCTTTTGTCTCCGGAATCAATTTTATCGGATATGCCTGAGCCCTCAAGCGAATAACAATCCTCCTATTCTTATAATGGATTGGGCTTTTTGAACAAATCACAAAAATAAGAGTGCTGAAATGGGAAATTCTAGGCTTGATGAAATAAAGCCCAATCAAAAGACCTTTCTGCCAGTATTGCTCTACTTCCCAACTTAAAAGTGTATGCTCTTTCAGATCCGCTATTTACAATAGCCGAATTTTGAAAAATGCACAATTATAGTCACATTTTTTAAACTTGTTTGACTAATTTAGCCAATTTCGTCAAATACTTTAACATCGTTAATAACTCCGTCACTTAAATATGTATTATGCTGATGTGGCTGCCACCTGACCGCCACGTCATGTCCACCTGGACTCTCTATTGCCACATAATAGCCACATTGAATTCATCTTTTATTTGTTAAAATTATTAATTACATAAAAACAAAAGGGAAAATGAGAAGTCTGTCTTCTCCATCTTCCTTTTTCCATCTTCTCCTGCTGCCGCATCTTCCTTTCCTCATCTTCTCCTACCGTCGTTTTTGCTCGTCTTCGACGAGAAACCAGAGCTTAGAGCTCTACCTTTCAATGGCGGTTCCCAAACCCTAGAATCTGTCAATCCCCCAACCGAGCAATTCTCCATCTTTTCTCACCTCGCCAGACCAAAGCTACAAACCCCACACGAACCCCATCTCCCACAAATCTTATTCTGACCAAGAGAGCTCAATCGCCGATTTGTGATCGAGTTTCTTCTTTTGTCGAATAGAAACCGAAAGCGAGGTGTTTGTGGTCGAAACCCCCAAACTTAGAATCGAAACCCAGAAAACAACTTTTTTAAGAGAATGAGCGGTTGTCTTTGCCGCCAGCGAGATGATGCATGGTTGCCTTTGTCGAAGCCGGAACGGAGATGGAGGAGTGAATGGGGAGACGAGCCGGATCGACGGAGGGGTGGATTGGCTGGATGGGTGTGTTCGTCGATGAGTGCCGCCATCGAGTGGAGGGGTTTCGATGAGAAGATCGGGATTCATCTCTTGTGGAAAGAAGAGAAAAGGAAGAAGGTGGAGGGTTTCAGGGAGAAGATTGAGATGGATCTCTTGCGTAGCTGGAACCTGGAAAGAAGGAAAAGGAAGATGAAGTCATGACGACATTTCATTTTCCTTTTTTTTTTTATGTTTAATGTAATTATAATAATAACTTAATAAAGAACCTTTTACACCTAGAATTAGTTTTAACAAAAAAAATTGCCACGTCACCAAAAGTCGTTAGTCTAGTCCGCATTTATAACGTTGTCGTTAAAGTTATGGACGGAATGGCTATATCTGTGTATTTTTCAAAATGTGGCTATTATTGTCACAAGGTGGATTATTATGGCTATGAAAGTGTATTTTGCCTTTTCTTATTGATATCCTAACATTAATTGATTTTTTTTTGGTGAGAATCAAACCCTTGACCATTTTTTTTTCTTGGACATGTCATGTATTATCCGGTTTTACGAATCAAAGGACTTAAAGTGCTTGTCCAGAAGAAACTTCAAACGATAACAAGTCATACCTTTGATAAAGAGGTCTGCAACTTGATCGTCTTTCCTTACATGATTCAACTTAATCAAACCAGACTTAAGCCTTTCTCTAGTAACATGGCAGTCAATCTCAATATGTTTGGTTCCCTAATGAAAAACCGGATTCTCAGTTATGTGCAAAGCTGATTTGTTATCACAAAACAAGGAAATAGGTAAAGGAACCTTCATTCCCATCTTTAATAGCAAATTTCTAAACCACTGTACTTCACAAACCACTTGAGCTAGTGACCTATATTCTGCTTTAGAGAAGGATCTTGAGACAGTTGTCTATTTCTTTGTCTTCCAGGTGATCAATGATGTGCCCGAAAATGTACAGTAGCCAGTTAAGGATCTTCTAGAATCAGGACAACTTGGCCAATCTGCATCACAGAATCCAGAAAGTTTCAATTTAGAATCAACTTTAAACATCAAGCCTCGGTCAGGAGTGTGCTTCAGCCTTCAAGTATCTGATGACTCTGTGTGCTGCCTAAAAATGCTCAATACTAGGTGTTGCTTGAAACTGAGTGAGTTGTTGAACTGCATAAGTGACATTAGGTCTAGTAATAGTCAAGTAATGAAGCCTGCCAAATTAACCTTCTATAAACACTAGCATCATGTAATGGTTCTCCTTGACTTGCTATTAATTTCACATTGCAGTCAACTGGGGACAAACAACCCTTTGCTTCAAGGAACCCTGTATCAGTTAGCAGCTCCAAACAATACTTCCTCTGACTCACTAATATTCTTTTGTTATCTCTCACAACTTCTAAACCAAGGAAATGGTACCGAGATCTTTCACCACTCTTTACTTAGAAACCATTTCAACTGTTCAACTAGTGCCCGGGCTGGAAGTCCGGACCTCGCCGGAAGTTGTGGCAGCGACAACGTCGCCAGAAAGGTTCTCGTTCTGACTATCAGAGGGAGTAGTGCTCTGAGAATCGATTGCCATTCTAAATCGTCGATGGTTTTTCTTCATTCGTTGTTGCTTTCTCTTCCTTTGTTTCTGGGATTGTTTGAACTCGGCCAAGAAGTTCGCTCGGTTCAGTGATGAAAGGAGGATATGATCTCGCAAATAAGAAGAAAGGGAGAATACTGAGCAGCGAGCAGTTTTGACAGAGTAACGAGGAGAGCTCAAAAAAGAAAACGCCGAAGAAGAAGAATGATGGGAAGGTATAAATAAGCAGCCCGAAGGGGAAAAAAAGGGGCAACGGCACGACGGTTGAGTGACCGACTCAGAAACCCTAGTCTACAAAATTCAAAATAACGGGCAGGCGAAGCGACGTTTGAGCTACCCGTTGTCAGGGCTCGACATTCGAGTGCCGCCACGTGGCTAAGCATGTATAGGGGAGGGAGAAACGCAAACGGTAAACCGCTTCAGAAAACTCTAGAAGACCGCACAACATTCGAGTGCTGCCACGTGACTAAGCATGCAGAGGGAAGGGAGAAACGCAAAGGGAAAACTGCTTCGGAAAGCTCTGGAAGACAACACATGTTTATGGATAAGTATAGGAGCATTGGGCGTGGAAAATCTTCGTCTCTCGCGCGGCCAGGGGCATGTTATAGTGTAGCGGTTATATGAGACGGACCGCTCAACATGATCGCTGAGAAGATTGTAGACACCAAAATCCGTAGCTTTTCACGACTAAAGGGCAATTGTTGGGCCCATAGTTGAGTGGTACTGGATCCTAAGCCCAATAAGAATGGTAAGTCAGACCCAATAGGGGACCCAAAAAGGTGACGCCACCGGGAAAGGACACGATAGGCGGTCGTTAGTGACGTGACAGGTATAGACCGCCTGACATAAAGCAATGATTGTGACAGGGAAAGGGGATCTCCTGAAGATACTCACCTCGAAACAAGCAGGACTAAACATTAATTGTCCACCGTAGGCGGTCCAGGTAAAGAACCACATAACCGGGACGCCTACGACGTGCATTTAATGACCTAAGCTCTACTGTTATCTCTCGAAGTCTTCCCCTCGTCATCATTGAAGGAGATTCTGAAGTATTCATTCGTCAACTTGATGGTAGATGCTGTGAAGATTCGGTGGGCGGGCCCTTACTTCGAGATTGTTTTCAGTTGTTGAGGTCCTGTTCCTCGTGTATTCTTTTTAGTGCGGTTCCGAGGACTGCCAACTGGGCTGCCCATAGAGTGGCAAGACAAGCCCTGTTGCTATCCCCTGTAGAGATAGCGTCCTTCGATTTTGTAGGGTGGATTCATTAATTATTTTTTCGGGGTTTCGGGTAGAGGATTTAACTATTGTACTTCGATCTTACTTGGAAAAAAAAAGCTCTACTGAACTGAGTATAAATACCCTCGCACCAGCATTGATGGTAACTCAACTACTTCCTTTCTCTCTAAATACAAATATATATTCTTACTTCTCTCTCTAACTTAAGCATCGGGGAGTGCCCAGGGCAACCGCCCACAGACCCTTGTTTTGTAGAGGTCATGAGTGCACCCATCATCAAGAACAGATGCCTCACTCGCTCCTCATCAAACCGCCTAGAACATTCTAGACTCAAACACTAGAATTGTATATATGTTGTCTCAAATCGATCGTTACTTGAGGAATTTTTGCAATCCAACTCGTCTTAATTTTATTACCGTTACATCAATGTAATTAACTTGCAATTGCGTATGTAGTTAAATATTATGTCTGCATCGATGTAATTGACTTTTATCCCTTTCTTATGCCACTTTTCTTTTATAGACAATTGCATTTGTTGCAAAATTGCAATAAATGACCGTATTAAAGCAATTGTTTGTCCTTTCAAAAAAGTACATGCAATTTTATTTGCAATTGGAAATAAAAGAGCAATGAAATGATGCTCTTAATAGTGAAAACTACAGTATGCATTTGTGATGTAGTAGTGTTTCATAAAAGCACTCGAATACTTAAGCCACATTTCTTGTCAAGCATGGTCACTCCAAACACTATCCGTGGTTTTGTTTCAAATTTTTTTGAAATTTAGGAGGCAAATATGTTTAGGGTTCAGAACTTCAGATAGAATAAACTTGAGAAAAAATATAAATATTTTTATTAATAAAAAAGTTATTGATTGCATGGTGAATAATTTTCTTTTCTAAAAACATTTAAAACTTTAATGAGTTAAATTCATTAACTAAGGGCCCAATATATTATCAGATGACATAAACCCAAACAAAGCAAGAGACCCAAAAAAACAGAGGAACCCAAGTACTAGTTAGATGGGTTAAAGCATGGGCCACATCATTACATGATCCAGAGACAAAAAAAAAAAAAAAACCAGCCACTAACACTTAAAAGGCAACCCATTATTGATCTGTCTCCTAGTGCAAATTTGGTTACAGACGGCAACCAAGAATGACAATTTGAACTCGTTTTGTCGGATATGATCCGACTTGACTCGCGATAGAACGGATATTACTTGACCGCAGTAGTATGAGGTGTGACATGAGTATCTACTTTCGACCCGTCCTACTCTGCCTATTCTTGGCTCATTTTATCCCCATTTATAATAATATATATTCATATTTGTCATATTTTTACTTTTTTTGAACTTGTTAGACTTGATCTTTTAACTAGTTATATTTAATTAATGAATCTATTATCACTATTTTTTATTGATAAAGTGTTTTTCCTTTATTATGTAAAAAATAAATTTTACATATTTTATTAAATAACATATAAAAATGAGTTAGAGCCTTCTCGCACCCGCCCCAACTTGTGGAGCAAGAATGGGTATTAAGATATGACTCTGCCTACCCGTTTGCCATCCCTTCTGGCACCGCTCAAATCTTCGTCGTCGTTCTTCAATCTGGAAATCAGGGTAGGCAGACCTCAGACCGCAGACCTATAAGTAGCAAGAAATTTCAAGCCTCAGGATTTTCCTTGGTGTTGTAGATGGAATGATTACCCAATTGGAATCACTTACTCAGAGTGTACGTGGCGAGCTAGCAGAAAGTCCAAGTCGTTGCGAGACTTCGGCGACGACCCACCACCGACCACCACCACCTTCTAAATATCTCTGCATCTCGCGATAACCTTTCTTATCCTGACCCGGTTGTGGCATCCCGCGAGTGATTCAATATATCTTCTGGCTTCTCTTCCTTTTAGCCTCCTCAACTTTGGGCAAGTTAACAAATAAGTCCATTTGGGGTTTGACTATTCAAACCTCTCATATCCATCTTAACGTCGTTCCAATGCAATTGTTATAAGTAGGGATGGCAATGGGTCGGGTTGGGTCGAGTTTTGCCAAATCCAAACCCAACTCCATGGGTTTATCCGTGAAAAAAAAAAACATGAGGTAAAACTCACTGGGTTTGAAAAACTCAAACCCAACCCAACTCGCAGGGTATCCGCGAGTTCATGGGTACCCATGGGTTTTTGTCGTGAAAAATTTACAATAACGCATTCCTATCAAAATAGAAGTCAAATATCAATCTCTCAATACAAATTATCCATATATAAAACACCATTCTAGAAAATTTAAGTAAATCACAAATTAACCATACAAATTGTTCAACACAAATCTAGAAAACTCAAGAAAATTGAAACAGATCACAAATTATCTATAAACAACATGATTAATTGAAAGCTTCTTCCTCCTTGTCAATTAAACTTCTTCACTCTCCACTCTATAATATCAACTTCATTCTAGACTATTAGAAAGAAAAAAATTAGACATGTCTCCACAAACATAAAGAAGATTAGTTGTTTAGATATTAAATATATCAGAAAAATTAATTATATGGGTGTGGGCGGGTACCCATGGGGCGGGTTTACCTAAACCCAAACCCAACCCAACCCGGTGAATAGTGAACGGGCTTAAACCTAAACCCGACCCAAAACCCGTCAACACGGTTTTACCCTCGTTGACCGGATTGGGTCGGATAGGATACTCGTGAGTTCGGATTTTGTTGCCATCCCTAGTTCTAAGATGGATAATGAGACTCTTTTAAGCATCTCACTAAGAGAATCCATATCAATTCAATTGTAAATATGATTTTTACTACTATCTTATTAATTTATGCAACCAAACTCATTTAAATTTCATTATACATACATTGATGCAATTCACTTACAATTACAATTAATTGACTCATATGATTTTTTAATATACTAAAAATTTATATCTACATTATTTTTATACAAATATATTCACCTAAAATATTAAAAAATAAATTCAAAAGTGACATGACATTGCAAGGTCGATTTCATTACTTGAAAGCTTGCATGTTTGCAATTGGTAGCCGTAACCATGTAATTGCATTTGCAATTGGTACGTAAGTAAACACCTGCATCTGCAATTGAAATGAAAGTGGCGATGTGGAAGCTCTAAACAAGAGTTTATGTAATATGCTAACATTTCTGTGATATTTCACATTCGACTTAATTTGAAGGTTACAAAATGGTGTTAGTATACTGCAAAAATGAAAACTGTGTTTCTATCGAAATATCACTAAATATGATGAAACATTTAATCCAATGTTGTAGGTGAAGTGTTATCCATGTACTCATGACTCATCACCTTCCTTGTTATAATTTGCTACTTCCAACTTCATATTAAAAGCTAATTGTACTTGAAAGACTACATATATTTTCCAAGTCAAGCAGAAACTTCATTATATTTAGTTGAAACTTATTAACCAAACTAAAGTCTCAATCTTTTTTTTTTCTTTTTCTGTTATAAATGTAAATCTTTCAATCGAGTTTTCTATTAGTTGAAACATATTAACAAAACTAAAGTGGCTTTCAAAAGAGTTTTATATTAATTGATCAAACCATCACTTTATTTGTGACACCAAACAAAATTTAAGCTAGCTCCATGACAAAAATTGATTGTCATCGTATTTGTATTTAGTTTCAATACGAACAACTAAATATCGCAAACACACACTAACGAATCACACTAATTTAGAGCATACATCAATTATAAGGTATAACGTTCGATACTGAAATACAAATATCTATGTGTCGGTTGTCTTCTTAGAAACTGAACTTTTACATTTTTTACAATATAATACATACATATCATAAACATCTAACATAATCTTATCATGATTCTTATACGATTTTCTATTAATACTTCAACGGTCAATTTAATTTTAGTTGCAAGTATTGTAGAACAAAACAAGATTTGAGTTTAAGATTGATTCCAATATCACTCTGCTTCCAAACTCTTTATGCATTTGCCAATTAAACTTGACTTGTGCTTGAATATATTAGTTGAAAGTTTTTGAAGCTCATTAGAAAACTTGTCAAGGTCTCAAGGAGAAAAAGAAAATATCAGAAGAATCAGAGATAAACATTTTAAGAGGAAATTCTCGCGAGTAGCAGAGAAATTGCGACCGCCCGCCGCGAGAAGGTGAAGAAAAGAAAAGAAAAGAAAAACTCTTCTTCCCCCCCAAAAATCCTCTGACGCGTCCATATTCGTCCCCCCTCCCTCGCTGGCAGTTCCCCAGCTTTGCTTACCTACGCAATAAACCTCTCCCTCTTCTTGCTCCATTCCTTCCGCTTAACATTTGCACGCCGAGGAGAAAGAAGAAAGAGAAGGAGTGGTGCGCAGGCAGCTTCACTCAAACTCCTTCTTCTTCACTTGGACGGCTGCAATACTTTCCTTCTTCCCCAATTCCTGATATCCCCTTTTTCTTCCCAGTAACAAGTTAAAGGGGAAATCATATTCTGTTATATCCATGCACCCCTGATACAAGCAAAGGGACTCCGATCGAGATATTATTCATAGAGAGACCCAGAGGGTGATCCTTTTGTTGGGTTCCTTTCAATTCCTGTGTTTTTTCCTTCTCTTCCGTCAGGTGAATTTGAGGGGATGAAGGGCGAGGAGCAATCGAGGTCCCTCTTTGGGATTTCCCTTTCTGATAAACCCAAATGGAAGCAGTTCCTTATTTGCTCCTCTGGGTTCTTCTTCGGCTACCTTGTAAATGGCGTTTGCGAGGTTCGTTTTTCTCTCTTTTATGCTGTTTCTCAGGTGGGTTTTGATTTGTTTGATTGTATGGCCATGCATCGGTTTTATGATCACTCGTTTCATTTCTTCTCTCCTTTGTAATCCACATATTGCATAAGATGTTAGTACTGCTATATGCCTGGCGGTCTCTGTGTGTTTGGCCCCTGAGAAAGGCAAAACAGGAAGAGAGAAAGTTTGGGGGATTTGTTTGTTTGTTAGTGCACTGTTTGCCTTTCTGCAGCAAATGATAGGCCACTGTGTATTTTCCTGAGACGAGGGTCTGTGAGTTTTAGAATGATGGTTGATTGAGAGAATGTTTAGTGCCAAAATGATTAAAAGAAGGCTTAGAGTTCCCATCTTCAAAGGTCCTTTTCATCACTCACAAGTATCACGTTTGTTGCTGTGCGGCTGCTGCTTACTTTTGTCTTGTTCATTCGCATTTTTGCTCTTGAGAACCTTATCTTTGAACTTGATACCTGACAGAAATTTTCGGCCCTACTTGATAACTGTTAGAAATTTACACCTCTCTGCTGTTAAATTTTCAGGAATATGTTTACAATCGACTGCAGTTCAGGTGAAAACCTTTCTGCATAACTCCTTAGTATTATGGCTCGTTGTCTGCCATGTAATTCTGATGCAATTTTTTTACTGCCTTCTGGTTTTTTCAGCTATGGTTGGTACTTCACGTTTGTCCAAGGATTTGTGTATTTGGCCCTCATATACTTGCAGGGTTTCACCCCAAAGCAAATGGTGAACCCATGGAAAACATATGTCAAACTCTCTGCTGTTCTTATGGGTTCTCATGGATTGACCAAAGGCTCCCTGGCTTTTCTCAACTACCCTGCACAGATCATGTTCAAATCTACCAAGGTGAGAAGATTGTTTCATGTGTTGTGATTCTAATAGACAATTAAGATCAATCTTTGTGACTAATTACACTTGGTGTTTTGCTGTAAAATAAAAAATCTCCTAGGTTCTTCCAGTTATGGTAATGGGTGCTTTCATTCCTGGATTAAGAAGGAAATACCCGCTTCACGAATATGTCTCTGCTCTCCTTCTAGTCGCTGGCCTCATCCTTTTCACTCTAGCTGATGCTCATACTTCTCCAAATTTTAGCGTTATCGGCGTTGTGATGATTTGTGGTGCTCTAGTTTTGGATTCCCTAATGGGTAATCTGCAAGAAGCTATTTTTACCATGAATCCAGACACTACTCAGGTGACTGATTGCATACTCGTTTCACTTTGGATATTATTCTAAAATCCGTTGACAGATAAAACAAAGCGAGAGATAATTTTTCATTTTCTTGGTCTCTGGCAGATTGAGGTGCTATTCTGCTCCACTGTTGTTGGACTCCCTTTCTTGCTTCCACCAATGATCCTTACCGGAGAGTTGTTCATCGCCTGGAAATCTTGTGCTCAAGTAAGAACTATGGCTACATGCTGTTTCTTTTTGCCTGTTTGCTTTTCAAATATTCTAGTGTGTGGGTTCCATGACCTATGACGTGCTGGCCATGATTAAGTTAGAATTACTTGGAATGTTCATCATCCTTTTCTCATTTGAACTTCGCTTGGCATAGTTATTTAATCACGTATGGCCTGCTACTTAATATAATAATGTCAAAGTGACACTATAATATAATAGTGGACCCTAAAGTTAGCATAGGTCTCCCGCCTTAGGTAAACTATGGCAATCATGTCATGCCTCTAGGAGCTTAGGGTCTTAGGTCATTTGGATGATGAATTGTGGCACACAATCCATCAAAGTAGGAACTGTCCTCAAAATCCACCATTTGGCAAGAAAAACAAACACGAGGGAATGTCGTACTGCCCATTTATACAGTTTGTCAAATATTGACTGCAGCATCCCTATGTATACGGCGTATTGGTCTTCGAAGCTTTGGCTACATTTGTCGGTCAAGTCTCGGTTTTGTCCCTTGTTGCTATCTTCGGAGCTGCCACTACTGCCATGGTATGCACACTTTCTCTGGGGTTTTTGCTTGTTATATTTTGCAGAAAATGTTAGGAGGTCTTATAATGCCAATCGACCCATCTTTGCAGATTACAACTGCTAGGAAGGCAGTCACTTTGTTGCTATCTTATATGATATTCACAAAGCCATTGACCGAGCAGCATGGGTCTGGATTGCTACTGATCGCCATGGGAATCATGTTAAAGATGATGCCAGATGCCAAACTTCCTCCGAAGATGATCACACGTAAGCAATTGGAGTTACACGAGGAAACCAATTCGGGTGTAGGAAAAGGTGAAGAACAAGAAGATGAAGAGAAAAGACCCCTAGTTTGAAGGATAGAAACACAACTGTTTTTGAACAATCCATCCATTCTTTTCCTTAACTAGTTTGATTCTTTTTGGGTTGCTTGATTTCTTGCCGAACAAACTTCGAAACTAGAAACGATAAACGATATCAAAGGAGTAGATAGATTGATGATGTTTTACTAGATCGTTACTTTCTGTATTCCGTATCATAAATTATGAATGCCAAGCTGTTGAAATCCTAAAATTGGGCACTTGGCTATGAAATCAAACAAATCCAAAATCTGACAGAGTTAGAGGGAGTGATCATATCATAAATTATATCGTTTGGATAAGTTTTGTGACCAACCCAGGAAACTAAAGGGTAAGAAGACCTTTCTTATCATTCGTCATATGGAACATGTTAATTGTACAATTAATCTACATGAGTTTGAATCAGTGAAACAAGGTAAAAATTACTGACCCTAATTATTCGTAAGGAAGCTCCTTCACTTTTCTCGCCTTATACAAGCACAATCCACTGCATAACTGCCAAAACTTAATAGCCAAAAAAGAGTTCACGGTGCTGATGTACAAACTGCTACATTCACGATTCAGGCGCATATTCCCGGATAGCGGTTGCTAGCTTGTCCCGATCGTCCTCAGTTTTTGTTCGGATTAAGAATGTTCTTGCCGCAACGCTCTCATTGCTACCAGAATCATCCGCCTGCAAAAATTAAAGAGTCAAATGTTGTTAAGTAGGCATTGAAAGATAGATAACAAGTTCTCTAGCAGCAGACAAACTGAATAGCGAGTATATATTTACCGCTACATGAAATATGGCAACCACAGAATTCTTCTGTAAACTCGTCTTAATTCCTGGGTAAAGCAAAGCATTTAGTAGCACCTTCCCCAGCTGCCATATAGCACAAAGCACAAGATCAGCCAGTCAAATGAGTCACAGCCTAAATCTCTGCATTTTCATTTTTAACTCAGACATTCGTCAAAACAGTTTAGCATTACTAACAGAACCTTACATCATTACGAATGATAAGAGTTGGGCTTGATTCTTTCGTCCCCTTGCTGACACCCTCGGCACATTTTATAGAAAGCTGCCCTGGTCCTTTGTCCTTCCATGTGTCTTTATCTGCAGGATCAATTGACTGAAAACAAGGTTTTGGCTGTTAAACGAGCAGCCAAGTATATAAATTCGCAGGTGACACATCAAGAATAGAAGTCCGTGTTAATTTCATAGACCTTATGTATACACATGCAGTGGATCATCGTGCCAAATGATAACGAGGGCTGATCAGCAGCAACAGGGAACCGGTGCTGATGTATTTGGACAATGTAATTTCACCAAATGTGGAAATGAAATGGGCAACTAAACAGTTTACCTTGACATAGAGTTTGCACTTGACTTGATGGACAATGGCAACACCCTTTTCTTCAACCTTCTTCACTGATGGACTGCCAGGCTGTGGCAATTCATCTCCTGGTTTACAAATAAAAGTGGCCTCAGTCAGTCCATTAAAATAAATTTCAAAACAGTGAAGGGCAAAGGGAACCAAAATCCACATCATCACCATCAGCTGCATCATCTGAGGCATTATCTTTTGTGGTAGCTGAACTTTGACCCCCTGAAATCCAAAAAGAACAGTATATGCCATATTCAGCTTCAACATGAACTTACCCTCAGGCCGTCAAATAACAGCTTATGAGTCTCAAGCAGAAAGAGGCGAATACAACAACTGTAAACTGACACGCATCACTTACCAAACAAGATAGGAGCTGGTACGCTGGCAAACCCACCCGCAGAACTTGGACTCTCAGAAAATAATCCACTGCTTGGGCTGCTGGAAAAGAACCCAGTACTTTGACTGCTTGAAAACAATGCAGGGCCCGAACTACTTGAGAATAAATTACCACCTTGGCTATTGGATAGTGACCCAAAAGTTTGGGTTTGGCTATTTGAGAATAACCCAGCACCTTGACTATTCAATAGTAACCCGGAGCTTTGGGTTTGACTTTTGGAGAACATCCCAGCACCTTGACTATTAGATAGTAACCCGGCACTGTGGGTTTGACTTTTGGAGAATAAACCAGCACTTTGATTGTTGGCCAAGGATCCCAACTTACTATTTGAGAAAATCCCAGTACTCTGACTGCTCGATAACAATCCAGACGTTTGACTGTTTGTCGGTAAGGCAGGGCTTTGGCTACCAGAGAACATTCCTGAGCTTTGGCTATTTGACAGAAGCAGGCTTGAGTTTTTACTACTAGACACTGCTCCCGAGCTTTGATTGTAGGAGAATATGGCAGGAGGCAATGCAGCTGTAGTAAAGCTCGTACTTGTTGAAGCAAAAGCAGGTGGTCTCTCATTAGATAAATTATTCTCATTTATCTTATTAGTATCAGGTGATGGTTTTTTGTCACTGGCAGAAGATTCGGCACCAGGTCCTCCCTTAGCTCCATTTGCTTTTAACCAGTTCACTACATCACTGAACTTTTGCTGACATATGAACAGAAGCAGATCAAAGCCACAAAGATCAGAAATAGAAGAAGGATATCAAAGTTATCATGGGAGTGGAAGGACACAAAACCTGTAATTCGTACCATGATACTGGATGCATGAGTAAGATAGTCATGAACTCCATCTTCCCAAAGTTCATCAGGGTGATTCTTAAGTTGTTTTTGCACCCAGCTATTACCAATCAGGAAAAAACATGCTTAGCAAAAGGATTACTTGGAAGCCAAACACACCTCAGTAGTGAAGAAACCACTCTACGGTATGTTCAAAGAGTACACAGCAAAAGATTCACAATAAAAAGAGGGCCAAAACATAAGCAGGAGAGAAAAACCTGCTGACCTGGCGAATTGGGAATTGAGAGCTCTCACATGCTGTCGAGACAACTCAGCTCGCTGCACATCCAGGGATGGCGTTGCAGTTTTGAACTGCTTCTGCGATGTTACTGCCTTGTGAACATCAGAAAAGGATCCCATTGCCCTTTTAGTTCGCATCTGTAACAGCATTGAAAGTCCTGAAGTGAGTGAGCCTCCACAAGTGACTAGAGAATCAACCAACACTCATGCTTCAACGCATTATACTACTTCATAAACCAGAAACAAACATAAACCAACTGTTTAGTGTCCAGCCGATACGACCCTGTCCAAATTCTGAATGGCCTAAACGCATTCCAAAAGGACAACTCTACCAACTCTACTTGTCCTCCACAGCAAAGTAAACGACAGAAAAGAAGGAACTTGTAGGGATAAATAGCCAAGTTAACAAATGTGCACAGCCAAAAATAAACTTTGGATTGGCATCAAGGAAGTTTCATTGTCCTAAGGTGTAGCATTGATTCATTATAGTAAGTTTGCTTCCAAACAAGCAGGTCTACACCTTAGTTTCTAGAAGAACTCGATAGGCAACATAAAAGTCTGTTTTTTTTTTCTGCAGTTGCCATTGCTGCTACATGGAAGAGAAAAAGTTACCAACTTTCCTTCAGGTCTCCATTCCCCTGCAGAAAGACTACAGTTCCAACTCAAGCCCACCAATCAAAACCGAAAAGGCATTCCCCCAAATTCGACAGAACAGAGCAGCAACCAAACATCAATTAGGGTTTTTCCCCCACACAGAGAGCAACAACTTACACCCGTGTCATTGGACTCCGGCGCCAACTCCGACGACGATGTGGCGAGACGTTTCGTTCCTCTCATGATTGATTTCCTCTGCCCTTTCAGCGAAAGATCGAAAAGGCTATAAGCCACCAAAAAAAAGGAACAAAGACAGAAATTTTAGGGCTTTGCTTTTCAACTTCAAATTAGAACTGTTCTTTTTTCGTTTTCACTTTCAGGGGGGGAATTGGGATTCATTATTTCTTTTGTTTTTGGTGGGTTTTTTTTTTTTTTTTGGTTGAACGACTGCCGTCCAATGAGGTGGGTAAGTAACTTTTAACGGCAGCCGTTGGATTTCGTTTTGTCGTAGGGCTGGATTTGATGGGCCGTAGGCGCCTCTCTCATTAGTTTGCAGTTTGCACGCACGTGGACCACATGGCTACTGTTCTTCGGGGGAAGGTTTGGGCTCTTACAAAGCCCAATGAGAGACAATAAAATCTGTATGAGTTTTTTTTTTCATTAATCTAGACTACTTATAATCTATCTACACATAATATAATACACCGAAGGGAAAAACGGGAGCCCCATTTCAAATTTCCTGCAACGAGAGTGAAAGTAGGAAGAACATTTTGGTCTTCACAATTAATTTTTTTTATTCATTAAAAAGACACGTAATGGAATTCGAACCATGACCATTTTAAAGAAAAGCAAGGATCATAACCAATCACACTAAGTACATTTGTTGCATCTTTTTAAATTAAAAACATATAATAGCATGGAGGAAAAAACCTTCCCCCATTTCAAATTCCCTGCTCCAGGAGCGTTTGTAGGAAGGGTAGAATAGGGAGTGTCAATATTTTTCTCTTTCCTCTGTGGAACGGGCCAACTTACCGTACCCATGCGGATTTAAACGGGTCCAGGAGTGTCAATTTTTTTCTTTAAGCCCTTTTATTTCTCCCAGGTGATAAAATATATATGAAAAGGCAAAAACAATACTCATTTTTATTGCTAAAAATAAAAAATTTAACAATAAACTAATGCATGGTATCTAATGGGCTAACCGCTAACCATAAAATAAAAGAGTTGAATGGGTCTGACCTACACGGGATTTGGCCATCAAGTAAAACAAATGAACATCATTTGTTTGTCATTCTAAAACAAGCTATTTTCTCTGGCATAATATATATTATGCTATTATTTTATATCTTAGTGGCTAAAATATAATGTATTTTAAAGTTATTCAATGGTTCAACCTCGACCAAACCAAGTAGTCCAATTTTTATAATTTCAAATGGGAATGGCAATGGGGCAGGTCCGGGGCGGGTATCTCGATACCCATACCCGCCCCATGGCAGGTCGGGTCCAGGTCGGGTAATTTATCACGGGGCGCGGGTAGGGGCAGGTCGACCCGTTGGGTATGTAATTATGCGAAAAATATTAGAAACATTCGTTATTTTCATTAAAAGACCAAGAAAGAAACCATAATATGATAAAATGTAGTTAAATTATTGAAGAAATTGAGGTTTTTACTTATTTACAACTTTATTATAGCTAAAATATAATGTAATAAGAGGAAAATCCTAAGTAATTTGACTAAGATTATATGTAATATAGGCAAGAACGGGTCGAGAATGGGGCGGGTCAGGGCAGGTCGGGTCGATGAGAGGTACCCATGCCCGCCCCGTCCCGCCTACGGGGCGGGTTTGACCTACTCCAAAACAGGTCAAACAGGTCGGGTAAATCGGGTCAGGTCGAAATTGTCATCCCTAATTTCAAAAATATATTATATAATTATTTGATATCATAATGATCAAATTATAGTGTATTTTATAGGGAATCGTTTGGTATTTGTTAGTAAAAAACTAAACAGAACGATCTATTTGGTTATTTTAAACATTAAAACGATCCTAAACATTTTCAGTTCCTTTTGAATTTTTATGGTTTTATTCTCGAATAAGTGATGTGCAAATGGCGAATTGCAGTCATCTCTTTTCTTTCACTATTTTTTATTTTCAAATAGAAAGTTTAAAAGTAAAGAATAATTAGAATTT
Organism: Linum tenue; assembly: GCA_946122785.1. Classification (NCBI taxonomy): domain Eukaryota; kingdom Viridiplantae; phylum Streptophyta; class Magnoliopsida; order Malpighiales; family Linaceae; genus Linum; species Linum tenue. The sequence continues at coordinate 29,542,427 of CAMGYJ010000009.1, forward strand.
GGCATGGGTCGGTCAAACATGCTGAATTCAAGTTTTGGCTCATTTTGATCGAGTCTAATTTATACCCGATAAAAATCTCAATCCAAACCAGTTTGGCAGGTGAGTCTGTGTTTACCACCGTTTTCTAGGATACGACAACGGCGGTTTCTATCCCAAATTGTGTTATTCGTTCTTGATTTTCTTAGATTTTATCATGGCCTAACAAAAACCAGAAAGCACAATGACGACAAGATGAAAGTTTTATAAAGCAAATTAATTGACCAACGGGCCGAGTAAAAGCTAGCAACGATTGTGAGATGCTCATTTCCCGAAAACCGACGGGATAGGCGATTTTTTATTCGATTTTCTGGAATCCGGTTTCTATAAAACTTACTCCACCTCATCATATTACCAGAAACAATATTGTTTCACAAGGTAACATGTACTTGATTTTGGTTTATAAAGCCGATTTTTGATTCATTGCATCATTCATGTCTCTTTCCTGCTAAAATTAACTATTTTTATCACGAATTTCCCAAAAAAAACTATACAACAATAAGCTATACACCCATTATATTATCAAATTTCATACCTCACCTTCCTCCGGCCAACTGGCCGGGGCCCACACTAGTACATTTTAAAGAGCTTGATTTGCTCCATTTCAAATTTTCTGCAACGAGAGTGAAAGTAGGAAGGGTATTTTCGTCTATACATTTTTTTTATTTCATATAAAAAGATATCAATGCTAGGATTTGAACCATGGTCCCTTTCACCAAAGACAAGAATTGTAACTAATTAGACTAGACACATTTGTTGTACTTTATTAATACAAAACATAGAGGAAGTTAAAATTATGAAAAACAAAGTACTTTTCTATCACAGTTAGTTAGCCCGCTAAGTCTCCTGTAAGTATTTTGTGGAGTTTGATACTTCTATTTTCATATTTTAATAATTAATTTATAATTTTTTCTAACTTATAAATGAAGGATAATCTTAAAATCTCAACTTAAATATAGGATAAATTACACGTTTGGTCACTCAAATTACATAAATCTTTCACATTTGCCACCCAAATTACTTTTCTTTCTAATTGGCCACTAACTTTACGAATCGTTTCACCGTTAGTCACCGGCCGTTAGTCTCCGTTAACTCCGTTAGTTTTTTGATGACGTGGCAAAAGGGACTGATGACTGGATGGTTAACTTAATGATATGTCAATTAAAAAATAATAATAAATAATTAACAGGTGGTATGCACCCCACCGTGAACTTCCTCCACTGATCGCCAGAGGCCGGCGTTTGGCAAGCTGCCGCCCTCTTTCGTTGGGAGATTCGAAGTCCTTCAGAGGCTGTCTCCGGAAGGGATTGTCAACCGGGTAGCGAGTTTTCCAGGTCGAGCTCGTTCGCCTCGAATCTAACCACCGATCTGTAACCCACCCGAGTCGTCGACTCGTCGTCGTCGATGGAGGACTAGCCATCACCACTTGGAGCAGGATTGTAACTGCAATTAATGGTAGCATTGATTCGAATTTTCTTACCCCGCAGAGGAGTCGGCTCCATCGTCCCCGCCGCCGCCGCTTTAACCATTCCCTTGATGTGATTCACTCTTTTCACGGACCGCTCCGCGTCAAATCTGGACCAGGAGCATTTTCCTCTCTCCTTCAACGGCGATTTACAGCGATTCGTTGCGCAATGCAGCCGAAGAGCGCGGAGAACAAGTCGTTCTCCTCGCGAACTATAGTTTCGAAACCGGATCTGGAAGCAGAGGGAGTGGAAGAAGAACGGAAGAGGAAACTACGTCAGATCTGGATGCTAGGCTGGACTGGAGGAACATCCGGAGGAAGAGGCGAAACTCGTGTCCTCCTCCTCCCGACAATCCTGCCGCCGCCGCGAGCGATTGAGCTGGTGGCAGAGTCGAGCCAATAATTCCACCTTCTCCCTCTTCCAGCACGGTGGTTCTTGGACAGGAACTGGTGGGGAACGAGACGGGTGGGAAGGGGAGGGGGCTCGAAGGTGGAAAGGGCGAAGAGGAGGAAGGAGAAGAGGACCAACAAGGAGTAGGCGGGAGATGGTGGATTGTGTTTTGGAAAGGATTGGGTTGCTGGAATTGGTTCTTTTCATGGCTGGTTTTGCATTTTCCGGAGAATCGCCAGAGGAAGGGGAGGAGGACAGGGTGTAATCATAGCTGTGAGCCGTCTGTTTGTCGTCGGAAACGAGAATTCTGGATCCCGACGGAAGAGTTCTTGTGGTCGGAGAAGAAGAGTAGGAGGAAGCCCATATGTCACGGTTGCTGTTGTCAGTGGTGGTGGTGTTCTTGGCCTAGTTGGAGTTTGCTATGATGCCCATAGGGGGTCTGAGTTCTGTAGGAATAAGATCGCCACCCCACAAATACCCACCATTCTAATTCACAATCTGACACGCTAAAACACAACACCGAACTGCGACCAAGTGTAATCGCAGTCCGGGAATGCAGTAACAGGCAAGTTATATTATCAACCCGGGGTCTAGATCTACTGCTTACTCCGTGCTTCTCTATTATCTAGCAAACTAATTCGAGTGATTGTTGTTAAAGCTAAAGCAGTAAGAAAGCAGTAAATTGTTCGGTTTTCTAAAGCAGGTAAGAGTCACTCGGGATTGAGTCCACCTAGCCCCTTAGTTAGGTTCAATTGTAATTCCCTGGGTTGATTTACTGTTGATTAGACTGTGGAAGATCCGACAGTAGCTTGGAATCTCTTAAGCTGACCAAGCCCTCTCAGTCTAACTACCCGGCAGACGGCTAGTCTTCATCGGGATAGAAAGCTGAGGCTATGAACACAGAACTCCACTACTGGAATTGAGTTCCAGTACAAAGCAGTAAACTGGCTAACTCTCGTATAGCCAATCTCCTACTATCGAATGAAGAAGCTCTAACAACCTAATCAGATTCTATCTATCTCAGGTTGCAGCAGAAATTGAGAAAAGCTGGTCAGACTCCAATCAATTCAATAAACATGCATCATTCGATTAAAATCAAACAATAATATCATCCCAAGTCATTACAATCAAATCCCTAACAAAAGGAACTAGGGTTCTTCATACCCAAGTGAGAGAAAGTATCTACTCCATAGAGAGAGAAAGGAAAACAGAAATCAGAGTAGTCATACTCAGAAAGATGAGGAAAATCTGCTCTGGGATGTCAATCTTCACTCCTAGGGACGCAATCTGGGCTTCAATGATGAGAAATCCACTCCAAAATAGCTCCTAGGGTTTGTTCTTCGCTCTTTCTCTCTCTAAAACTCTGTTTTGCCCAGAAAATCCAATTCCTCTTCCTTGGCTCGAATCTGCCTCCAAAAACCCGACTCTGGGCGAATTACGGGCAGAATTACGGCCGTAATCACGTCCTGCCCGTAATTCACACCAAAACGCACGTTTCACTTAAGCTGCAGGAGGAGGAGCATAGCCCGTAATTCTTGGGGGTCTTGCCCGTAATTTTATCATCGAGAGGAATTTCTGGGTTGAAGGCTCGGCCATTAATTTACGGGCATGCCCTGGCCAATTACGGCCGTAATTTGACAGGGGCTGCCCGTAATTCTGTCTGTGATTCGCCATCTGACCTCCAAATGACCCGAAATTTGCGCCTATGCACCTCTTTACTTGCTAGGACCTGAAATACGACAAAACAACACAACCTAGCGTAAAATAGGCCAAGGAACAATCAATTCGAGCCAAAATGGACAGGAAACCAGAGTAAAAACACGTGCAAATACGATGCTATCAAATTCCCCCACACTTAACTGTTTGCTTGTCCCCAAGCAAACCAAGTACTACACAACGTAAGCTCACATATTTCAGTCAACCAACATTGGGGACAAGTCATAAAGGCACAAAACACGTGAATCAAACTGGTTTTCAAACATCAACACATGAACAACTTTAGTAGCAACCTGGACAACCACCACAAAGGACATTCGAGTGCAGCAAAATCGAGCAACGGAAGAGTTTCCCTTCTGTTCACCAACCAACCCAGACTTGACTCGACCACTGATAGACCGTTATTTACACATGTTTTTACCCCTGCTCTTACTCCGTTTGAGGTATTGATTCTCGTGTTTTAGGCCGATTTCACGCTAGGTTGTGCTTGTTTAGGATATTTCAGGTCCTAGTACGTGAATGGAGGCTTGGGAGCGAGTTTGGGGTCGATTGGACGAGGATCGGACGCATGGCGAGGTTCTGAGGAAGCTGCACGGGCAGACCATGGCATCGCACGGCCGTGCGGAATTCTGCGAGAGCATGCACGGGCAGGCCAGACTTCTCACACGGCCGTGCAACCCTGGCCGTGTGAGATGGCTGAAGATCGATTAAACGACACGCTGCGTTTTAAGCCGCACGGCCAAAATGGTGATCTGCACGACCGTGCACCCTGGCCGTGCGAGTCGGGGAATTCTGGTTTTTAAGCAGATTTCAGCCAAAACAGAAAGGGAGAGCTGGGTTTTGGATCCCAAACACCCAAGGGACGAACCCTAGAGAGAGAGAGAGCGACTTGGGAACATTCTTGGAGCTATTTTGGAGGATTTCTTCGCCATTGGAGCTCGGGAATCAAGCTTGGAGATGGAGATTGAAGATCTAGATCATATTTCTGCAGTCTCTCTCTTCTCTATGGAGTAACTTCCCTTCACTTAGGTTTTGAGGAACCCTAGCTATGTTTGTTTGATTGGATGATTGTATGAGTACTCTGACTTGATAATCTTGAGTTCATATTCAATCTATGCATGTTTTCACGATTCAATTCTGCTTTAGTCGAGATTATTGATTCTGCTTTGATCCTATGAGAGCGAATACCTGATTAGGTCAATAGAGCACCATAGATTGATAGTAGTGGATCGATTGCTTTAGTCGAGGGTTGATTCACTCCTTTGTATCGATTGAGAACCTCATTCGATAGAGGGAGTCTAGTTCAGAACGCCTTGATCGATTGTTCTAGAGAAGGATACGTCCCTCTAGGCAATTGACTCAAGAGGGCCTTGTTCCTTTAGTCGAGACTCAAGGTCTAGTCAAGGATTCTCCGCATTGTGAATGAAAGTGAAACAAGTTAGAGATCATCAATCGTTAATCTGGCTAGTGGCTAGGGGGAATCATACCTAAGTGAGTTCCCAACCTGTAATTAGATTAACTTTAACTGTAGTTTACTAGAGTATTTTAGTTCTTTCATCTTAATCTGTTTTGCTAGATAATGAATTGAAGCTGAGTAATAGTAACTCTAGAGACCCGTGGATTCGATATTTATTACTTGTGCCACTATACTGCAGTCCCTTTCATTGGTTACACTTGGCCATTGTTAGGAGTTGTGTTTTAGCGAGTCAAGTTTTTGGCGCCGTTGCCGGGCACTTTCTAGAGTATTAGGAAAGGCAGAAGTTTGTTACTTTAGCGTTTTTCTTTTCTTTTCCACCCTTGCTTTTCACTTGGGTGTTTTTGTTTTTGTTGGTGCAGAGCTGAATCATGGATCCTCATGGCTTCTCCAACCATTGGGGGTATCCACCACCATCCGAGTGGTATTACCCCGAGACCCCCTGGAGCAATCAAGGAGGAGAAGACTATGGATTCGGGTTCCAGTACCAACCCCCTTACTACGGAGAAAAATCCGACCCCTGGGCATATCAAGAACAATCTCATTACCAAGAAGACTTTCTCCCACAACCAGAAGGGCCATCAGCGCTGGAGTTACCCATGGCGGCCTTCACGGGCCATTATGCAGAGCCATGCTACACTCCACAGCCAGATCCAAACTATGAACTGAGGCTTCTCCTGGAGCAGTTTGTTCGGGACTCCGAGAGACGCAATCGCAAGATGGACCTCCTTTTCTCATCCTTTGCTCCTCCTAACTCTTCATCCCTCCGTGAATCGAAGGAGAATGTTTCGCACTCATCAAAGCAACCAGAGCGGGTTGAGCAAGTTTGTGCACAGCTTGCTCAAGATCACCCGTCTGCTACCATACTAGAGGAGGAGGAAGAAGAAGAAGGCTACACGGACATTGTGGAGCAAACAAAAGTTGTCACGGAGAGCTCCCGTGACGATCATGATCAAGAATGTCATATCGTAGCCGACCACCGCTTTCCACATCCCACACTGAGCTTTGAAGAGGTGGGCATGAGTGAGGAGATGCAAGAAGATCTCATGAAAGAAATTGCTTGGAAACTTGCTCTCCAATCCGTGCTAGAAGAAGAAGAGCAAGAAAGGGTGCAGAAAGAAGTTGTGGAGGATGACAACAGTGAAGCAGAAGTAGTTCTTGATCATTTCCCAGGGGTGATACCACATGAAGAAGGAAGGGAGGTTGAAGAAGCAATTGGCGTCCAGGTCGAGGACGAAGTTGAGGTGGAAGAGGCTTGCACCGGCCATGAGTTACATGTGATATCTCCATCGAACTTCGAGGAACTGCTTAGCAAGGACCCATTTGCAGTGTCTCTTTGCCAGACCAAGGCCACGTCGACATCGGTCCCTCTTGGTGGACGCGATGGTGGCCAATCGATGCTGTCTTATCTGGTTTGGGGCAATGAGACGAGAGAAGAGAAGAAGAGGTCTCGAGGGTGGAGACTTCATCTGCATCAAGTGCACGAGCCTTCAGCACCTGCCACACCACCTGCTTGTGACTTGAGACTCCACCTCATCGACGAGAACCTCAACTTCAAGGAGGTTCTAGCATGGACCGAAACTTAGGAGCCATCGTCCGGCTCACGACGTGAAAGAAGCGCTTGTTGGGAGGCAACCCTACCAGTCGGTTTGCATTTCTTTCTCTATTTATCCTCGGTTGAGTCAGTTTTGTTATTTGATTTTAGAGTCAATAACTCAACCTTTGTGAGATTTTGTGTGGTGTTTGTGTTCTGATTACTCTCTCCTCTTGGAATGCACCGCCTGCCTCGTCCACCGTCATTCACCCTTGATCTGGTAACTTCGTTCTACCCTCCTTATCCTTCCTCCATTGAGGACAATGTCGTGCTTAAGTGTGGGGGGGGGGGTGTTCGATTATGTATGCTGGTGAATGTTTGGCTGTTTGTGTGCTTGGAGCCTAGTCCACTGTCCAAATTTTTAAATTTGAGGGCTCCAAGTACGTGTTCCTTGCAATTGCCTGCTCAGTATGCTTTGAATTGACAGTCTCTGTAGTGATTTGCAACCTAGGGAGGTAGTGTAGCACTATGGAGGATGTTGATGCATTTAAGAAGTCTCATTTCTTCTCCATATTGTGTTGGTTGATTGAGTGAATTAGTGATCTTAGGACCCTTGAATTGTGTGGTGTTGTGGACTCTCTGCCTGTCATGGACTCTTGTATCATGTTTTGGAAATAACAGGTGCTCGAAAATGTGCTTTAAAATAACGTCTCCCGTGCGAATAGGGTGAAAGGAAAGGGGAGAAGGGAATCCGTTCCCAATTTCCACCTACTACCTCCAGCCCCCTTACATGTCTTTCCTCCGCACGAGGCTCGAGACAATTGCTCCTGGCATGGCCGGTAAGAGCCGGGCTCCCGCAAAACCTTTGCTAGGTGGGAGCCCCCGTTTTCTGCAAAAACAGGTGAAAAGAAAAACAGAAAAACAAGCAAAAAGAAGAAAGGAAAGGGGTTCCAACCAGCTTCAAAAAGAAACAACAGAGAATACGTAACAACCACTCTGTGGAACCTTCTAAAAGATGCAACAAGGGTGATTTTTTTTCCGTTATGGACCAAAAGAAAGGATAACACACGACTCAAAGGGGCTGACTAGGGGATATGACACATCAGGACAGTCAGTTTTTGGGCGTGGGCTAATCCTATGCCCCCATCATTTTAGCTAATGACAACGTGAATGCTACACATCATGGAAGAGGGATCTATCACACAAGAAAGAAACGAGCAGGCTCAAATCTCACATGGCTACCTATATGCTCTATCTCACATTCTGATACCCTGAACTAGATGCATAAACGACTGTCAACAGCAAGTAATCGATCCAAGTCACAGTTGGTAAGCAAACAGTTGAAAAACTGAACCCCTACATCGTTCTATTGCACATCTCAGTCCTTATTATAGGTTGTCCTAGTCGCAAACAAGTTGTCATGCATTAATCCGAAAACTGTTCAATTCATCAATCAAAACACAGTGCCAATATGATCAAACAACAGTACTTGGAGCCCTCAAATCGTAAGATTCGGACAGTGGACTAGGCTCCAAGCACCCATATATACGTTCCAATAAATACAAAGAACCCCCCCACACTTAAATGCGACAGTGTCCTCAATGGAGCGAAGGGAAGGGGAACGATGTTACCGTGAAACAGTGGTCAGGAACGTTGACTGGATGGCGGACCAGTCAAAAGCAGAGGACTGGACAAGGACCAGTCCGAGGGGCACAGAGCTAGAACCAACAGAACACACACATTGGGTGAAATAAACCATAGTTCCAAGTCAACAATCCACACAACGGGAACAAGAAAAAAAATCAAACACAATCCGGAGTCTAAATCTGGAAAGATAGACAAAAGCCAAGCCCCAACTCGATGGGTGGGCAAAATCAGATCACAGCTCGTCGTCTCCATCGCCAGTGGGAGGCGGGTAGTAGTCTTCATGCCCCGGGGACGCCTCCCAAGGGTAGCTCATAGCAGCAGGATCCATGTTCCAGTAGCTCATCATGTAATGCTGAGCTGAAATGATGCGGCGGCGACCATCGCGCTCACGGTCGAGGCGGGCGTTGATGTGCTCCTGGCCAGCAAGGATCTGCTCGTTCTGGCGGGAAAGGGCTGCCAGCTGCTCAGCAATGTAGGTGGTGGGCTGCGCAGCAGACGGGCCGGCACCGGAAGTGGAGTTGCCAGGTGCAGAGGGGGTGGGCCGAGTCCTCGTCCAACGAGTGGTCCGACGGGCGGCAGCATCACTCGCCTCGGGTAGCTCCTCACCCTCCAGTGCACGAGGAACAGGGCGAGGCAGGCCCCGGATCCAGGTCACTTTCCCGTCGCGCTCCAGTATCAGCTGGCGCCGGAGGGTCTCCCTGGAGAATGGCGTCGCCTCCTGGATGAGAGTGAACCCGGAGAGATCGACGTTGTAGTACCGTGCCATGGCAGTGACCACCGGCCCACACGCCAGGCGTCGATTACACCGTTTATGCTTGGCAACGGTCCTGGCGATGAGCGAGGACAGATGGAGGTTGTCCACCTCGTGGCTCATGGAGTGCAGGCAATGCAGGGTGCGGAGCTGAAGATGACTGGTGGAGCCCTCGCTGGGGGTGTAGGATTTTCCCAACAACTGGTTGATGATGCGCCACTCTGGTCGCAGCTGAGTGGCCGTGGTGTGGCCCGGTGTGAAAACAGCTCCTGCAAACTCCGGGAGGCAGATCCTCTCGAAGAACTGCTGGTCCCGAAAGATGGGACTGTCGGGCTCCTCGATGGCCAGGTGACAGGGGAATGGTGGAAGGAGCCCCAACGCCCGACCAAAGTCGTCATAGCTCAGGGAGTAGAACACCCCTTCGAGTTGGAACTGGATGGCGTTGCCGTGCGCGCCATCGTGGGTCCGGAAATGCTCGAAGGTGGAGTAGAACTCCCAAAGGAGCTCCTGATAAATTGGCTCAGCAAGGCAGAGGAGGCGGCGCCAAGAGAAAGCGCGGATGGCAGCCTCCATTGCCTCGCGAGCACCCAGCTCCTCGAAGACCCTCCAGTCGAGGTAGTGGTGATGAACGACTTTGCGGCGTCGGATGTCCCGCAAAGTCTTCCTCTGGTCGGCGTCGAGCAAGTTCAAGAATGTGTTCATTTTCCTGCAGCCACAAAACAGCAGAAACCCAACAACATACATGGAAATTCGTCAATGGTGAGGTCACAATCACCCTCACCCGGGGCCCTCGAATCATAAATTCGGACAGTGGACTAGGCCCCGAGAAAGGAAAAGCATTCACAACCAATCAGAATCATTCACCATTCACAACCAATCAGCATCATTCACCATTCACAGAAACTCAACCGCACTTGGAGCCCTCGGATTATGAACCCGAACAGCAAATCAGGCTCCAAGCGGGGCAATCACAACTCACATTACTCGGTAGGCCAACCGAAAGATGAACAAACAAAGCAAGCAACAATGTAGGCCTACCGAATTAAGTCAAGCACAAACCAATTCCCGAAATTCCTCACTAAACCCACAATATCAATCCTCCACAAATGACAAGTAATATTATAGAAGCAAACCTGGAGGCACAAGAGGATATCGTGGGGAAGGTGAGGGAAGACCGAGAGACCACAAAAAATCGCTGGGAAACTCGCCGGGAGGCTCGCCGGAGTTTCGTCGCCGGCGACTTCACCGGAGCCAAACTGACTCAAAACTTTGGGGAATGAAGCCCCAAGCACCAGGAACTCGGTGGTGGTCGCGGTTTCTCGATCGGAGGTCCGAGGAGGGAGATCGGCCCGGAGGAACACCGAAGGGTCGCGGTTTTCCGGCGACTCAAACCACCACGAAACTCGACCCCACTGGTATAGACTTGTGGGCGCCGACGAGAGGAGCACGGGGGTGGTCTCGTAATTTAATTTGGACCTCCGGTGAGCGAGATATGGCCGGAAAACCACCGGAGAAGAGAGTGGTTCGAGTTTCCGGTGAGAGGGGAGAGAAACTGACCAAAAAAAAAATGGGGGAGAGAGAGAGTGGGGTCTTGCCGCCACTTTTTAAACGAGGCTCGGGAGGAATTACGGGCAAGATTACGGCCGTAATTCCCCCTGGCCTTGCCCGTAATTTTATGGCCGAGCGCACTCTGCCCCTTCTGGGCGAATTACGGGCAGGGTGTTAAGAATTACGACTGTAATTCTTACCCCCTTGCCCGTAATTTCTATGCCGAGCCCTTTTTTCAGTTTTCCTGTTCTGAATTAATTACGGGCAGGGGGTAGATGAATTACGACCGTAATTACTCCCCCCATGCCCGTAATTTTACTGCCGAGGGCCCTTTTTCTCCAGTTTTTAAGCTGCAAATTCGAACATCCAAACCCAAACGTGCCCCGGTTCAAAAAATACACCACCATAGACCAAAATAGACCATCCGGGGCACGAGAAACATTCCAGAAAGACTCCAGACAGACTCAATGACTCGAAAACGACAAAAATTAAAAAGGAAAAAGGATAGAAATGCAAACCGTGGTGGGGTTGCCTCCCCACAAGCGCTTCTTTACCGTCTTTTAGCTGGACGCCAGTAGAGGAACTAAGGGTCCTCGAGCTTGATCAGCAGCTCTGTGCGCTCGACAGCACCTCCCAAGTACAACTTTAGGAGGTGGCCATTCACCTTGAATGGCTCGGTTTGAGCATTGCTGATCTCCACCGCACCGTGCGGGAAAACTTGGGTCACCGTGAAGGGACCCGACCACCTCGAACGGAGCTTGCCCGGAAAGAGTTTCAGGCGTGCATTGAAGAGCAGAACACGATCACCTACCTGAAACTCCTTCGGGCCCCTCAACCTAGCGTCGTGAAGACGCTTGGTGCGCTCTTTGTAGAGCAGGGTGTTCTCGTAGGCGTGGTAACGCCACTCCTCCAACTCCAGCAGCTGCAATTTACGTTCTGTACCTGCAACACTCAAATCCATGTTTAGCAGCTTAATGGCCCAGAAGGCCTTGTGCTCTAGCTCTACCGGCAAATGGCACGCCTTCCCATAGACAAGCCTATAGGGAGAAGTGCCAATCGGGTTCTTATAGGCAGTCCTATACGCCCAGAGAGCATCATCGAGCTTGGTGGACCAATCCTTGCGGGACTGATCCACCGTCTTTTCAATTATCCGTTTTAATTCCCGGTTCGTCAGCTCGGCCTGCCCATTTGACTGGGGATGGTAGGCCACCGACACCTGATGCTTAACGCCATAGCGAGAGAGGAGTTTAGTGAATTGCCCCTGAAAATGGGTTCCTCTATCACTAATAATGGCGCGAGGTGTCCCGAACCGGGAGAACAGCTGCTTCAGAAATGAGCAGACCCGTCTTGCATCATTGGTGGGCATGGCTTGAGCTTCTGCCCACCTCGAGACGTAGTCCACTGCAACCAAAATGTACAGATTGCCAAAAGATGGAGGGAATGGGCCCATGAAATCGATACCCCAAACATAAAAAATTTCACAAATAACAGAGATATGTTGGGGCATCTCATCCCGGGCAGAAATGTTACCTGACCTTTGGCAGCGGTCGCACTGTCGTGCGAAGGTGTCGGCATCCTTGAAGAGCGAGGGCCAATAGAAGCCCGACTGTAGCACCTTCCGCGCCGTGCGGTTTCCTCCATGATGACCTCCAGTGGGTCCCTCGTGACATTGAGACAGGATGTCTCCCATCTCATGCTCCATGACACAGCGCCGGATCACGCCATCTGCTCCGATTCTGAAGAGGTAAGGATCCTCCCAGAAGTAGTGCTTCAGATCGGAGAAGAACTTGGCGCTTCGCATGAGTAGCCATCCCCTTGGGTAACTGCTTGCCCACCAGATAATTGGCAAAGTCAGAATACCAAGGGGTCACGCTGTCCACCAGGGTCATCGCCAACAATCGCTCACCCGGGAAGGAATCGTCGATCTCTTCTTCGAAGTTGTCCACCCGAGAGGCTTCCAACCGCGAAAGATGATCTGCAACAACATTCTCAGCTCCCTTCTTGTCCCGGATCTCGATATCAAACTCCTGTAGCAGCAGGATCCAGCGGATGAGCCTAGGCTTTGCATCAGCCTTGCTCATCAGGTAACGAATCGCCGAGTGGTCAGTGTAAACCACCACATGAGAGAGCACCAGATAGGGTCGGAACTTGTCAAATGCATACACCACAACGAGGAGCTCCTTCTCTGTGGTGGTGTAGTTCTCCTGTGCATCGTTCAAGGTCTTCGACGCGTAGTAGATGGGCTGGAAGTGTTTCTCGCGTCTTTGACCCAGAACTGCTCCGACTGCATAGTCACTCGCATCGCACATCAGCTCAAAAGGAAGAGACCAGTCAGGAGTCACCATGATAGGGGCATGGGTAAGCTTCTCCTTCAGAGTCTCAAATGCAGCTGTGCACTCGGGAGTGAACTGGAATGGTGCATCCTTCTCCAGCAGCTTGGTCAACGGCAGGGCAATCTTCGAGAAATCTTTGATGAAGCGCCGGTAAAAGCCTGCATGACCCAGAAAGCTGCGAATCCCCTTCAGAGAAACGGGAGGAGGTAGCTGACTGATCGTCTCAATCTTCGCGCGATCTACCTCAATCCCCTTCTTGGAGATCTTGTGCCCGAGCACTATACCCTCACGAACCATGAAATGACACTTCTCCCAGCTGAGTGCCAAATTAGTTTCCTCGCACCTCTTCAGAACGAGTTCCAGGTTATGGAGACAGTGAGTGAAGGAGTCTCCATATACTGAGAAATCATCCATGAAGACTTCCATGATCTCTCCAACCAGTCGGTCGAAGATCGCCAGCATGCATCTCTGGAAGGTCGCCGGTGCATTACACAGCCCAAATGGAATCCTCCGGTAAGCAAAAGTGCCGAAGGGGCAAGTGAATGTGGTCTTCGCCTGATCCTCCGATGCAATAGGAATCTGGAAGTAACCAGACATGCCGTCCAGGAAGCAATAGAACTCATGGCCAGCCAACCTCTCCAGCATCTGATCAATGAAAGGTAGGGGGAAATGATCTTTCCTGGTGGCGTCGTTCAGGCGCCGGTAATCGATGCAGACTCTCCAGCCGGTCACGGTCCGCATCGGGATCAACTCCTTCTTCTCATTCGGGACCACAGTCATCCCGCCTTTCTTCGGGACCACCTGAGTGGGGCTGACCCACTTGCTATCAGATATAGCAAAGATGATCCCTGCATCCATGAGCTTCACAATCTCTGCCCGGACCACTGCCTCCAAGTTAGGAGACAATCTCCTCTGTGGCTGCCTGACTGGCTTAACCTCATCCTCCATCAAGATTCTGTGAGAGCAGAAGGATGGGCTAATGCCTCTGATGTCGGTGATCTTCCAGCCTGCTCTTCTGCTCGGGGGTCAGATCCGAGCTAATAATAACCGGGAGCTTATTCCCCTCCCGGAGAAATGCATACTCCAGATGAGATGGGAGGGGTTTAAGCTCCAACTCTGGTGGCTCCTCCAATGATGTAGCGAGCCGGGGCGAGATGGGGATCGACTTGAATGGTATCTCTCGCCCCTCGCTCGCAGCCTCGTCCAGCTCCGCAAGCTGCGCCTCCAACTGCATATCCTGTGATGCCTGTTCCCCTAGCAAAAGACAACGCTCAAGGAAATCATCAGTACCCGCACTCGTGATGGCGAGTGCGGTCTCAAAATCAGCAACAACATCACAGTAATCAAGATCATCATGGAGCTGGGGTGTTTCATATTATCAGAAACAGAGAAGGTGATTTGTTCACCCCCAGCTCTTAAAATCAGTTTTCCATCATTAACATCAATTAGCACCTTGGCGGTGGCGAGAAAAGGTCTTCCCAGTATCAATGGCACATCAACATCCTCATTAATATCCAAAATCACAAAATCAACAGGATATGAAAATGGCCCTACTACGACTATCAAGTCCTCTGCTATACCCCTAGGATGCACAATAGATCTATCAGCAAGCTGGATTCTCATCCTAGTATTACTGGGTTCACCTAGACCTAGCTTCTTAAACAGTGAATATGGCATGACATTAATGCTAGCGCCTAAATCCGCCAAGGACTTTCCTACATGCAAGCTACCAATCATGCAAGGGATAGTGAAACTCCCTGGGTCTTTTCGCTTCTCTGGTAGTTTGTTCTGCAGGATGGCAGAACACTCCTCGTTCAGCATCACCGTTGACAGTTCCCCAAGCTTCCTCTTGTTGGTGAGGAGATCCTTCATGAACTTGGCATACTTGGGCATCTTTGATAATGCCTCCACGAAGGGCATGCTAATATTCACCTGCTTCAGCATTGCCATGAATTTGGCAAACTCAGTCTCCAGTCGGTCCTTGTGCAACCGAGTAGGAAAGGGAAGCTGGGGTACATACTCCTTCACCACTGGCTGCGGTTTAGGAGCAGGCACCTCAACCTCCTTCTCCATTTCTTCCTGATTAGCTGGAAGTGCTGAAGCAGGGGTCTCTCTCTCCTCTGCCCGAACAGGTGGATTGGCAGTCACCTTGCCACTCCTGGTCGTGATGGCACTGCAGTTGGTATCCGGGTCCTGCGGGTGAGGGATGGTCTGACCAGGCAAGGTACCTGGAGTCCTCCGAGCAACAGCCTGGGCAACACCACCAAGCTGGGTCTGTATATCTCGCAGCACAGCCTGTGTGTTTCTCTGACCAGCTTCTAGCTCCAAGAACTTGCCTGAAGCTTTCTCCATGAACTTCTCAATGTTATTGAATTTATTTGCACTGGAGGTGGCCAGAGAACCCACCAGATCTCTCAGTTCCGCCATCGGGTCACTCTGTACTGGGGCTGCAGGTGCTGCCCCTGCCTGCTGAAATGGTCGTGCCTGCGACTGAGGTGGAACTGGCCCCTGTCTGGGCGGGTAGAGTGGCTGCTGAAATTGCCCCTGTCTGGGCTGGTATGGAGGCCTCTGAAAACCGGGTGGTCCCTGGGGAGCTGGTGGTCTGGAATTTGGCCCAGCCCAAGAAAAGTTAGGATGCTGGCGCCACCCCTCGTTATAGGTGTTGCTGTAGGGGTCAAAGCGCCTGGCATTCCCGATGAAGTCCACCTGCTCCTGGGGAGTGGACGACTCCCTCATCGCCTGACAGTCCTCCACGGTGTGATGAGAGCTCTCACACCACTGGCAGTGCATCGCCTGTGGCTGTCCTGTACATGCAATCAAACCAGAACGATCGATAGCTGAAACCAGCTTCGATACCACCTGCACCAAATCAGATGACTGGGTGCCCACAGCATGCACACCCCGTCCTGGTGCTCGTCTCGATCTCCTGGCAGTGCCCCAGTCGTACCCGTTCTCCGCCATCTCCTCAAAGAGTTGATTCAACTGTGGCGAGGTTTTTGTCAGCATGTTTCCGCCACAAACCGAATCAATCAGCTGCTTGTCCTCCGGGAAGAGGGCGTGATAGAAGGTGCCCACCTTGAATGCATCATTGAAACCATGATTGGGACACCTGAGAAAGAGACTGGTGTACCTCTCCCAAGCATCCCTGATGGTCTCATCCTCATCCTGAGCAAAATGTGTAATTTGCTTCTGCAGGTCAGCTGTCTTGGATGGAGGATGGTAGCGGGTGAGGAACTTGTCCGCCAGGTTGGCGAACGTGGTGATGGAGCCCGGAGGTCGAGTGTCTAGCCACTCCTTGGCTTGCCCCTCCAGCGTGAATGGGAAGTACCTCAGCTGGATGGCATCTGCTGGTACCCCATTGATCTTGATTCCATCGATGAGCTCGTGGAATCGCCTGAGATGTGATCGAGGGCACTCTCCCTCCTTACCACGGAACACCACTGAACCGCGCAGCATGGTAATCACTGAGGTGCTCACCTCAAAGTTGTTGGCTAGGACATGAGGGTGTTGAATGGGTGACCTCATGTCTGCAGCCCTAGCGGTCCAGTAGGATCCCATGGTCTGCTCCTCGGGGATCACAGCACGGTTCTCTGGATCACCCATCTCTTCTTCCTCTTCTTCTAACTGCAGCTGTGTTAGCGCCTCCTCCACAGCCAGTCGCGCCTTTAGAACCCGCTTGATGTTCCTGCAAATTCGTTCAAGCTCCTGGTCTAATGGTAATAGTTCTCCCGACTGGCTACGGGTCATGCAGTACCTGCACACAATCAGTAGAAGCAACCCGTGAAGGCACACAGGTGGAAGAGATAAAATGCAGTAAATAAAAAGCTAGAGTAACAAATTCTCACGTTTCCCCAATAATCTAGAGAGTCCCCGGCAACGGCGCCAAAAACTTGACACGCTAAAACACAACACCGAACTGCGACCAAGTGTAATCGCAGTCCGGGAATGCAGTAACAGGCAAGTTATATTATCAACCCGGGGTCTAGATCTACTGCTTACTCCGTGATTCTCTATTATCTAGCAAACTAATTCGAGTGATTGTTGTTAAAGCTAAAGCAGTAAGAAAGCAGTAAATTGTTCGGTTTTCTAAAGCAGGTAAGAGTCACTCGGGATTGAGTCCCCCTAGCCCCTTAGTTAGGTTCAATTGTAATTCCCTGGGTTGATTTACTGTTGATTAGACTGCGGAAGATCCGACAGTAGCTTGGAATCTCTTAAGCTGACCAAGCCCTCTCAGTCTAACTACCCGGCAGACGGCTAGTCTTCACCGGGATAGAAAGCTGAGGCTATGAACACAGAACTCCACTACTGGAATTGAGTTCCAGTACAAAGCAGTAAACTGGCTAACTCTCGTATAGCCAATCTCCTACTATCGAATGAAGAAGCTCTAACAACCTAATCAGATTCTATCAATCTCAGGTTGCAGCAGAAATTGAGAAAAGCTGATCAGACTCCAATCAATTCAATAAACATGCATCATTCGATTAAAATCAAACAATAATATCATCCCAAGTCATTACAATCAAATCCCTAACAAAATGAACTAGGGTTCTTCATACCCAAGTGAGAGAAAGGTTCTACTCCATAGAGAGAGAAAGGAAAACAGAAATCAAAGTAGTCATACTCAGAAAGATGAGGAAAATCTGCTCTGGGATGTCAATCTTCACTCCTAGGGACGCAATCTGGGCTTCAATGATGAGAAATCCACTCCAAAATAGCTCCTAGGGTTTGTTCTTCGCTCTTTCTCTCTCTAAAACTCTGTTTTGCCCAGAAAATCCAATTCCTCTTCCTTGGCTCGAATCTGCCTCCAAAAACCCGACTTTGGGCGAATTACGGGCAGAATTACGGCCGTAATCACGTCCTGCCCGTAATTCACACCAAAACGCACGTTTCACTTAAGCTGCAGGAGGAGGAGATACGCCCGTAATTTCCCAATTACCGCCAGTAATTTGGGAATTACGGTCGTAATTCTTGGGGGTCTTGCCCGTAATTTTATCACCGAGAGGAATTTCTAGGTTGAAGGCTCGGCCATAAATTTACGGGCATGCCCTGGCCAATTACGGCCGTAATTTGGCAAAGGCTGCCCGTAATTCTGTCTGTGATTCGCCATCTGACCTCCAAATGACCCGAAACTTGCGCCTATGCACCTCTTTACTTGCTAGGACCTGAAATACGACAAAACAACACAACCTAGCGTAAAATAGGCCAAGGAACAATCAATTCGAGCCAAAATGGACAGGAAACCAGAGTAAAAACACGTGCAAATACGATGCTATCACAATCCCTTTCGGAGGCAGCCTCCGACGGACATTGAATCTCCTAACAGAAGAGGGCAGCAACTAGCCAATCGCTGGCCGCGGGCGATAAGCAGAGGAAGTTCATGGTGGGGTGCAGGCCACCTATTAATTATTTATTAGTTATTTTTTTATTGACATGTCATTAAGTTAACCATCCAGTCATCAGTCCCGTTTGCCACGTCATCAAAAAACTAACGGAGTTTGACGGAGACTAACGGCCGGTGACTAACGGTGAAACGATTCGTAAAGTTAGTGGTCAATTAGAAAGAAAAGTAATTCGGGTGGCAAACGTGAAAGATTTATGTAATTTGAGTAACCAAACGTGTAATTTAGCCCTTAAATATCATTGGTTGGAATATTGTGCATTGAATTAAAGTGTTGAATGATGTGTTCAATGACGATATAATGAAACTGAACCATACATTTCAAGATAATTAAAATGACAAACATCGATACCAATTATCTCGACAGTCTATGCTAAAATTCAAAATTGTTTAATCATTCAATTTGAATGATAGTTTAGTCAAATCAAGCAAATAATTCACGATTGTGTATGAACAAAAATAAAAACATATGTATTGTATTATGAAAAATGTATTTATTTTAACAATCTAAAAAAAACAATCAAAACTTCCATACGACCCCTTATTTCAATAATGTAATTAATGAAATAATTTTTATCAACATGATGCAATGTTCAAGCTAAGGTCCAAGTATTAACACCAGTATATAGTATTCATCATAGTTAACTATTTCAATATCCACATCTAACTATTAATGGTTACTTGCTTTCTCTTAGAGAGTTTAATGTAACACTCTCATGCCTAGCTATGCTCTAAGCATTTGTTTTCTTTTTCACAATATCATTTGTAGTTATTTATTAAATCAACTTTGTTTGTAGCTTTCAATTCCTAATTATTCACTTATTCATAGAAACTTATGAGAATGCTAAATATATTTTTCATGTCTAATCTATTAAACATAAATGTTGCTTATCACTTAAATTCATTGGTATCCATGTTAGGTTTGATGTCACCAACATATTCTCCCAAGTTCTCCTAAAAGCATAATATATTGCGCTTGATATCATAGTTTCGTTAGGTAAAGTTCAACAAACTCAATCAATATTCGAACTCTTCGAAATAGCTATCTACATGTGAATATGAAGTACTGAGTAGCTAAAACTCTACTTGAGTTAGTACAATCTTTTGCGCTATCGATTCAAAATTCAATACATGATTATCTTAGTACAATTTAGTCATACTAATTGTGCAGTAGGGGACATCTTATCAAAATCTTAAAGAAAGACTCTTTGATTGATCGCTTTATTGATGTAATCAATTATACCAAAATAGAAGAGATCAAATTTATAAGATACACTCAAAGTTTGCTATAATTATTGAGGTTCAACAGCACGTTAGGCGTAAGACGGTCATTGGGCATTTGTCTATCTCTTAGCTCGCCTAGACATGCTTAGACATTATAATAAAAATAGCAATTTTAATAATAATGAATAAAATAACGGTTCTAAAGCAATTTCATACTTTATTCAAATGATTTAACAACAAACGAAATAACTCTCAAGTTTATAAATTATTTTCTTTTACCAAAAGATATAATTAATTAATTCATGAGCTGAAATAGCTAATTATAAACACTTCAAATTTAAGTTAAAACTCTATATGATGCAATTGTTTGACGAAATGAGTTTTATAATAGAGTGGTTCTATCGAGAGAGGTCTCTAAGAAACATGGTTTACTTTATCATTCCTTAGGTGGATATAATATCTATCTTCATCGTTACTTTTACATTGGATTCAATTTAGTATACTTTTTCATTTAGATAGATTTGTTTATGATGTTCTAGGATATAATATATCATTATATATGATGGTGTATGATATTAATTCCTCTCATTTTAGGTTCAAATTGATGCATTTTTCCCTTAACCGTCCCTTTTATTGATTAATAATTTTTATGATATTTTTCACTTTGAAATATCGTGAGCGGAATCTATACACAGCAATTTGTATTTTTTTCGCTTCCTCTTCTCTTGATTAGATATTGTGTCCATATTGATTCCTATATTGATTATCGAATTACTACTTTTTTGTTCATTTTTCTGGTGCAAGATATGATTTTATGTTTGATAATATAGATTTATTTTGCAAGCATGTGGATGCTCGAGAGTAGGTTGTCAACTCGCGGGTCGATCCTTGGGTCGACCCACTTTGACCCTGACTCGGTGAGAAAAACGGGCTGCACGCACCGGATGACCCATTAACTCTTGACCCACTAGCTTCACCGGGTGGGTCAACCCGCGGGTTGACAAGTTGAGACTTTTCATTTGCCTCATAACTTACATTTTACAATGGCTCCAAACTTGGATGGGTTTCTATTTAGCACATAAATTTTTAATGATGTAAAATTTATGAAACTAAGATGCATATTAATAAACAATGTAAGGTCTCATCTTCCCTCTTAAGCACTACATATCATTGTTTACTTACCATTAAATCAAGGTCTTTCTAACTTGAGTAAGAGCTACAATGACTTTTATTAACTTTCACTACTCATATATCACAAGTGTTCAAATCATTATCAAGTGTTCATACAATGACTGACTTTTATTGTTGTGGATTTCCCCCAAAATGTTAGGTATGCTGTTTTTAGTTTTTGCTTTCTTTTCGCTTTGATTTAGCTTTTTATGTGTTGCTCTATTAGTTGAACTTGCAGCTGGAGATCTGCATGCTTTGTTTCATTATATCATTGAATACACTGAAGTCAATGGAACCATGACTGTGTGAGTTAGTTTGTTTCTTTTTAAGTACACTCTAAACATATGGTTTGTTTCATTATATCATTGAATACACGAAAGTCACTAGAAAAGGCAAAAAATTTATCGTATACTGAAGATTGATTATGTATGTATGATGTAAAACAACTCTTATCATTGTTCTTCTTAGACATTTTTATATAGATATAACTTTGTTTGAAATATGAATTTATGTTAGTGTAGTTGGGCGTTTGTCATTTTTTAAACTTCATTAGTCAAATACATTAAATACTTTCCTATATGATTCATGGAGAACTTACCAAATTAAATTGTTACTTCAATCCTCAATGTTTACTACACATACACATGAAAATCAAACTTTCCCGGCCAAGAGGCCGGGCCCTAATCTAGTTAAAAGTATAACTGCACAAAACAACTTGGCACTTGCACTGTACATCTAGACTGCTTTACACTGCTCATTTAGATCTAATTTTCCTGTTCACTTCCATCTGATTGGTGTGTTGGGCTGGGGTTGGCCATTTGTGTTCCCTAGACTTCTCCATTTAGTTTGCTCATTTGTCGCGTTGTGTGCTTTTTATTCCTTGCTTTTGTTTGGAGGTATCTGGAAGACGATGTGAGACAAATCGCGTTGTTCACAGGGATGCGATGTGGGACAGTTGCTTTTTGGGAGCTTCACCTACGTGACAGCGAGTTGGTTGATGGATGATCTTGAGGGGATGGGGAGTTCAGCTTTTGATGGTAGGGTACCTTTTGATTGACTAAGGCGTCTCTCTTTGCAGAGAAAGAGAGGGAGGTTCAGTGAGTTGGAGATATCAAGGTGGGGAAAAAACTACAGCTCTTTTTTTCCACCACATGTTCTACCTACCTCTTCAATCCCACTTTTCATTTTACCCATCACGTTTCTGTTTTCTCTCTCTTTCCCATCACAATTGGATTTCTCCCCAAACATCTCTAAAAAGAGGAATTTGGGGGTCTGGACTCTGGAGTCGATCTGGAGTTACTTGGAAGAAAGTTTCTGTGGTGGGTTGCAGGTCTGAAAGATTGATTCTCTCTTATAATTTGTTTCCCTGTCTTTTTCATTTCTCGCACCTCATTCTGCTTTTGTTTCTCTCATCTTCTTTTCGAAATCAGCAGAGGTTGAAACGATCAATTGGCAAATTTTTTAACTGTTCGGGAAAAGATTCAGAGGATATCAAAATCTGCAGGTTCTTTTTTTCTGTCTTTGATGAGTTTTTCCCCTCTTTTCTGAGATGAGTTCGTTCTCTCTTTCTTCCCATGAAGCTTTATTTTTATCGTTTTCCAGATGAGATGCCGAAAAAGATTCCGCTATCAGAGATGCGTCATGGAGTTCCAGCGAAAAGCCACTAAGACAGGCGATTGTCTAGATGGTAACCCGATATCTGCTGCGAGCCATTCCCACGGTGGTCCACTGTGTTAGAGAGTGGTATAAGATCCAGCAGAACCTTCTCCCAACAACTCGAGTTATTGGGAGCAACTGGTTCTTGACATGGTATCAGAGCCTAGAACCAAAAGGTCATGTGTTCGAATCTCCACGACCCCCAATATTAATCGTTGTCTTTCAAGCACATGGTATGGTGGGCCTGCGCAAACTTCAAGCCCATGGGTTGGCTTTCGTTTGAGGGGGCGTGTTAGAGAGTGGTATAAGATCCAGAAGAACCTTCTCCCAACAACTCGAGTTATTGGGAGCAACTGGTTCTTGACACACTGTAATGCATCGTTCCTTGGCAGATCCGAAATTTTTATGTGATTTGAGCTTTCCGCTTGCAGATTAGTGAAATAATTAGCTTAGCGGGGAAGAGCAGGTAATGATCGAGAGTTTGTCAGTTTCTTCCTCTTTACTTTCATACTATGTCCTTTATTCTTTCATTGTTATATGGGTTTTTGCATATCTGAAACGTGTTTTGTCACCTCAACGAAGACAGAGGGGTTGTGGTTCACAGGATCCGCAAGTTCTCACTGTTATCATCCTTATCTCCGATCTCCCAGGGCGAGGACAGAGGTGTCGGGTTCCAGAAAGCACAACTCTAAAATTGTTTGATGTTCTAGAAGAACATATGGTAAATTACCTTTTCCCCGTTTGAGTTCTTTTCACCTCATTCTAGGCCCTCTCCCGTAGTCCTTGGATATGCATTTATTATCTCTATTCTGCAGTTTTTTTTGTTAGCCGTCTGTGGGTTTCAGTTCTTCTAATTCAGACAGATGTTAGGTAGTCCTTGAAAGTGAGAATCCATTTGATGAAAGTGAGATGTTTTGAGTGTGTCCTTGAATACACCATGTTAAACTCTAGTCTCAAATTTTCTCTGCTTCATCCTCTTCTCTCTCTGTGTTGCAGGTAGCTGTTCTCTGGAGTTGAGCATATACCAAGAATGCACATACTCTTCTGTTTCGACTTCTATGATCATTACACGATTTACACTTTCTGTGGACTCTTATGTTATTTGCTTTGTATCATGATTTCTGCTTTGCTGATTGGTTGGGGTTATGCAATAGGATTGGTTGCCATTTAATCATCTTAGGGTTCGTGAATTGGGGAATTTCAGCTGCTGTAGAGTGTCTGCATCATATGGAAACTGAAATATAGCGTCAGTAAAGAATCTAGTCATGGGTTATGTTAGGTTACCTGACAATTAAGCTTGTATGTTCACTAATCTTGAAGTTTGGCTTAGATTCTCACAGATAAGCATACTGCTTATATCGAGTTTACTTATTTTGCTTATATTCTAAAAGTACTAAAGTACATGCAATAGTTGGAATTGGTGAGAGCTCCAATAGGATGAACAAAGACATGTTCTTTCATTTTAGCATCCACTCGGATAAAAAATCATGTGAGGTCAGGTCTTGGTATTCGAGTTCCTTGCATTCTTAGTATGTCTGTTATTTTGTCCAAGTTGTGTTCATGAACACAACAACACAACACATACTTAAGTATCTTTGTTTAACATAACTAAGTGCTGCCTTCCTTTGTCTCCTACGATAGTAACTCACATACATGTTTGTAGTCATTTTTGGTCTTCTAAATTTCAGATTTTATCTATCCAATGGTGTGCAGGGCGGGCCAGTACACTCAAAGATGTAATACATGTTCTCTCATTTATGGCAAACTCGGATAGAAAAATCAAATGAAATAAGACCTCAGCTTTTTGGAGAAACGTTTGAATGGCTTGCATAATGCGGTCTGCGTGATGTTTTGTCTAAGATGACAGAGATGATAGTCATTTGTTGTCTTCTAGATGAAAAACTTTAAGTTCTTTGTGATGATCAAAAAAATTACCGAGAGTTCTCAAGTTTTGCCCTGTACAAACTAATGGGTGAAGTTGCTTTTGTTGTAAGTAAAAGCCTATCCTTACAGCTGATAATTACATAAATCCATAACCAGTTCATTTTATATCCCACAAAGATCATCAATTAGTGACTCTCATAATTTTATCCATGGGTAACGTTTGGGAGCTTTGTTTGCTTACATAATCTGACTTCATCACAAGCCACCCCTGGAACTTTGAGAGTGATCACATGACGAATTATATTTTCTGACTGCAACTTGGAGTCCCAAAATCTAACGAAACTATGTCCCACTTTGAATTCTGAAATTTTAGTGGTAGTTATTGGCGTTTTTCCCATGTTCTTCATCCAAAATCTTGCAGATCCAATGATAGATCCACCAAAATGAAAAAGAGAAGGCAAAACATGTTTGTTCCCAAAACGACATATTGATGGTTGTTCCATTTATTTGCTAGACCCATATGAACGATGGGCTCACAAGTATAATTGGACTGTGGTTTATGTTCTTCTATACAAGTGGCCGAGCGTGTTTTTAAAATAAATAATAAATTAGTGTTTGACAAATTTGATTCTAAAATAGAGTTAGACTTAGATACCAAAAATTACAAAATTTGAATCTTCTAAATACTATTAAACAACATAGTTAGACATGATAATGCTAATCAAATGAGGATACGCAAACAATGGAAACATTTATTCACAATTTCGTTTTAGAGATTTAGTCATATATTTGTTTGATATCAATAAAATCAATTTGTTTTGTTTCCTTTAGATAAACTTAAATATAATTTATATCCCGACGCGGAGCGTGAGCAAGGATACTAGTACATAATAAAGTATCCAATAGTCTGTTAGGAAGATTCGTAACATTCCGTTGTCGCAGACAAGACTTCATGATACTATTATTTTTCAGTATGATCCCTTAGGCCTTTTCACGGTCAAATCCGCGGACCATTTGGCTTTCCGACATCAACGTCCAATTCCTACTAAGCCCATGATTGATTTCATGAATCCAACTATTTGGAATTGGCTTTGGGGAAGGAAGGTGCCTCCGAAATTGCTCTTCTTTTTATGGTAGTGTGATAGGGCAAAAGCGTAATGCTAATTCCTATCTTGTAGTAAAATCGGAAATCCGGGTATCGTCTCTCAGGGACTGGTACAACCTTATAATTTATCAATTCTGTGGAGCAAACTATAAGTGAAAAATGGTTTGGTTGATGAGATTATTAACTAATAGCAAAATCATAAACTAATTAAGCAAAGTAAACTTGTCGGGAGAAATTCAATGGGAGAAGCTCTGGGAGAAACACCGGGATTCACTACCTATCCTATCCAGATTAATTCACATATTCCAATCAATTTAATCCAACTCTCTACAGCCAGGATATCACGAATGTGTTAGCTATCCCTGTCGGGAATTACTACGTACTAAACAATTAAATCAAATCCTACTGTCGTAGCTCACTGACTTAATTATTTAGCCTGAAGATCGATATCCTATTCAGAACCACATAGCATCTTATTTAATCCACTGTCGCTTCGATAAGTTACTATGTAACATGAAATATGTTCAGTTATTAGGGTTTCACTGTCGCTAATAACCTAATTAACAACGAATCAATGTATTGGTGGCCAGTCAACACAAAGCATTAAGTAATTTCATGCAATAGAGATTGGAAGAAAAGAATTATGGATCAATCCATCAAATCAAGAAATAGTTACACCCTATGGTGTTTCCCCCAGAAATCGGGGTTTAGTTCATGATGAAATTGAGATAAATCAATGGGGTTTTGTTCATCATGTTCTAAATCAACAATAAACAACTAATTTGGTCTAGAAAATCCAACAAAAATAATCACCCTTGTTGATATCAGCTCAAGTTGCCTTGGAGAAGTCGATCGTCGATGATAATCGCCGCCCCCAATTCCCTACTCTGCGCTTTGCTGCTTGCTTTTTTCTCCGAAAGAAGTTCTATTCCTCCTCCAAAGAATAGCCGCCCTCTAAAAAACGAGTCCCAATTCTTTTCCTCCCCTCTTTTTTTTCCTGGCCCAATCTGCTCCTCCTTGTTCCGCTAGCCCTCTCCTTTTCTTTTTTATTTATTTTTCTAAAACCTCTCGCCCCCCAAAAACAATTAATTCCGCCGCCAAGAGATTAGAAGATCACCCCAGCTTCCAATTCTCTGTCCGTCCCCAATAATCAAAACCTCCAGCCGCTTTCCGTTCAAAAAATAGTCCAATTCTTCCAGGCCCCAGGCCCAAAAGAATTTCTGTCCCAGACTCGATGAGTTAAGATGGTTACCGATTTTTAAGTAGCCATAGTGGCTACCTACATCTCCACTCTCCATTCTCAGGATTATTAAACTGATGGTCATTATTGAATAGGGATAATTTTGGAACGAAAATAATGACCACACTTGATTACTTTCCCTAAAATAAGATTTTCCATATATTCTCTCCAAACCCTTAATAACCCTATTCCTTTCCTTCCTTTTCAATCACTGTTGTATTCCTCCCCTTCCGCTTCAATCGCCGGCCGCCGTAAACCTGGCTACCCCAGCCCTCCCTTCCCACCATCTTTGTATTCAAACCCCCCAAAACCCTTGCGTGCTTCTAAATCCATGTTCCCCTTCTCCTTCCTCTTTTTATTCAACCCAACTTTTTTTTATTCAAACCCTCATACGCCAAAAACTCTACCTCATTGCCAGGGACAATGTCCAGAAGATCATCATCTATTGTCTCTCTCCCTCCTCCCCTCCCCTCCCTTCTCTCGCATTACTCTCTCTCACAAGTGGCTGAAAAAGGTAAAAGGTGGGATGAATAAAAACCCTAGATCTGATTTTTTGGCATTGGTAATGATTTTTTCGTAGTGGTAGTATTTTTTTCGTATTGGTATTGTTTTTTCCGCATTGGTATTGATTATCATGTAAGTGTATTGCTTTTTCTGTAGTGGTAGTGTTTTTCGCATTGGTATTGTTTTTGTCGCATTGGTATTGTTTTTGTCGCAATGGTAGTGTTTTTTTCCTCATATTGGTAGTTTTCGTAAATTGAGTGGTATAGATTGTTTATATTGGTAGTTTTCGTGTAATGGTATAGATTTATTTCTGCAATGATATTTTTTTTTGAAAGTCTATTTCTGCAATGATATTGATTGTTTATGGTATAGATTGTTTATATTGGTAGTTTTTGTGTAATGGTATAGATTTATTTCTACAATGGTATTGATTGTTTATGGTATAGATTGTTTATATTGGTAGTTTTCGTGTAATGGTATAGATTTATTTCTGCAATGGTAGTTTTCATGTAATGGTATAGATTTTATTCTGCAATGGTATTGATGTTTTTCAAAGTGGTAGTGTTTGTCTAATGGATTGATACTGATTTGTTTTTTGTTTTTTTTGCAGAAAGATTGAGAAAAATATGGAAAGGAAATCTGGCTGGAGATCACGGAAGTGAGAGAAAGAGAGAATTTTAATTAATAGATTTTTGTAACTACCTAAAATTTAATTTATTAAAAAATTAATTAATATAATTTATTTTAACATACCTAATTTACCCTTAGTAACCACGGTGATTACTACTTTTAGTAATCACCGTAACCTGTCCCCCTCTCGTCCAAAGAATTGCTCCCCCAAAATATGTGTCCGCCCACTTCAATTAAATCCTCCCTAGCCTCGTGTCCTCCTTCCCATTAAAAGTCTGGCCCAATTGCGTCTCCTCCCTGAGACAAAGCGATTTGGCCCCAATTAATTGCTTGTGGACTCGCTTCTTTTTCGTGCTTTCTCCACCTGCAACATACCAAACTCATGGCACTAGGAAGTAATGGGTTTTCAACCATTCCCGGGTTAGTGAGCCCTAAAATAGCACCAATTGGCTTAAATATATCATGAGATAGTCACATAAAGTTCAAGAATCAGATTTATTAAAGCCGATTATCACAAACCCACACTCAATTGTTGCTTGTCCCTAAGCAACGACTCAAAAGACACACAGACCTAACAATCTATAACAATGACACATTATAGACTCAACACTCAAAACACTCAAAACAAAACACAAAATTTCCTTGTACTCTTGTTGTAATCAGTAGTTTCTTTCTTAATGGAGGAGTTGTGCTTTAATAATCATACCATTCACCCCACACTCAAGGTCTTTGCACCCATTAACCATTGACTGAATCAAATCCATCAAAAACTCAATTAGCAACACTCAATTTCGATCGTCGGTAGTGGGTGATTAACAACTTATGATCTAACAGTTATTAGGAGAATCTAACCACATCAGTGAGGTGCATATCTCGTGAGGACAATCTGGCTTACTCACACCAATCATAAGCAATTAACAAAGCATGAGTCTCAAAAACTAATGGGGGAAGCCTTTCGCAAACATGATTTTAACTTTAAGCACATCACTACCTTTTATGACAAGGAGAGGCTTTCTCTCTTTCTGATTTTGCTTGCTGAGTGGTCGTATTTAGTACAAGTGGGATTTGTTTCTTACTACCGGTGACCGAGCAAGAACAATTTCTGCTTCTTAGCACTCGCATATGGGCTTCTTTCAACTCCTTTTCCTCGGTCCGTGTGGAGGGTCACCACACATCCTCAAATGGCACTTCACTCAACTGGGGATCGTACTTGATAAGCAACATCGTACGGTCGCGAACCGATTCTCAATTGAATCTTTCCTAATCCCCATGTGCAATGAGTGATTGCCTCACACGATTTTGGTATTTTACCCACACTTTAATTGTTATGGAAACTTTCTTATATTTTACTTGTCAGGTAGTGTTTTCTCATTTTATCAAGATACAGTTCACCCCATCATAAAACATTTTAAAAAGAGAGACTCATTGCAAAATCAAAAGCTCACAATTGATGCAAGTAAGCACGGCATAAAAAAATGTCGAATGGTCAATGTTCTCCACCTAACTACTTCACCAAAAGTCGTTACACTATCCTCACAAAAGAGAATGTTGCTAAAAGAGTTTTGCTCATTCAAAGTATATCAAGTCAGTCAAAACATTCAAGCTCATTGTGAAGAACTATGCAATTCAACACTAGTGGGGTGATGTTGATGATTTCATTCAAGCGCAAACTCATTTTCAAGGCATCATGGTCATTTACATCATGTTACCACAAGAGTAAAAGGTTTGTTTTTAATTTTTCTGATTTTTAGGTGTTTTTTAGCCATTAGCTTTGCACAGGCAGACTGCACCAACACAGGCAAACTGCATGCAGTTTGGCTGTGCTCAACCTAATGGCAATTTTTTTTTAATACACATGATGAGACACTGTGGACAACAAAGACTTGACACCTAAACATAAAACACGACAAGAACACAGACCATCCACCCCACACTCAGGATGGACATTGTGCATAATGTCTGCTACTACACACGACACAAACAGGTTCACCTAGCTAACATTATTACAGACCATCATCCACTACGAGAAGTATTCACAAAGAAAAGAAGAAAAAGAAAAGAAGAAAGAACCTCGGGACAAGCTCCTATGAAGGAGGGGTCGATGAAGAAGTGTCAAACTTCTCATCTAGACGCTGGTTGAGCTCCTTGATCTTCTTATATTTCTCTGTGTCTCTGGCTTCCAAGATAGCTATTCTGGCTCTGAGATTGTCTCTAGATGATGGTATGCTGGTACAACTGGTGGAGTAGCTCCTAGATGCGGAATTGGAGGTGAATGTGACTGCTGACTCTGACCGACACTCGTTGCAGAGTGTCCTGCTGGTGCCGGTGATGATGAACAAGCACCCAGAGGCATGGGTGTAGGAGCTGGAGCTGTTGTCGGAGTGGCTACCGATGGTGCTGGAGATGATGCTGAAGCAGAAGTTGATCTAGCAGCCTTTGCTTCCCTTTTTCGATTGTTCTCACTCTCCCAATCCTTATATTTGCTGATGGATAGATATTCACCATGACATCCTGCTTTCCTCAGAAAACCCAACTTGACTAACGATGTTTCCCCAAGCAGAGTCGATCCCTCACTTATCTCCAAACCCGTAGGGTTCTCTGGTAACCCCCAGTAAGCTCGAGCTAATGCAGTAATGATTCCCCCACACATAATAGCTCCACGAGGTTTGAGTGCTTCATTTTCAAGCATCTTACCCACCATGTACCCAACACACAATGGTGCTCCAGTGACGAAACTGTGAATGTACCTGAGATCGGTGGTGTAGACACCACTGGCATTGGATCCCTTTCCCAAGACAGTGTGAGCCAAGTAGTCGTGTACTAGTGGGATCACAGGGTCTCGGATAGATGCTCTCCTCGAAGAACTAGGATTGTAGTCCTTTCCATTTTTCACAATTGTCTTCCAAAACTCTCCCAAATCCTGTGCTTCATCAGGAATTGCATCAGCTGCACCATCGAAGTAAAGTGCTCGGTTCACTTGGCTCAAAGTGAGGGACTTGGTTTGACTGGCCAAAGTACTCTGAATCTTGCTCACCACCCCACTATCCTCGAAGCTGTAGGTGGCCAAGAATGCTCTGGTGAGGTGTGGATAGGTGGGGAAGTGCATCTCCGGAAATCTTGCCCAATTCATCTTGCGGAAATATGCCATCACCTCCTCAGCCCGCTCTGTCTTCTGCAATGCTTCATAGTCCATGAACTGAGAAGGGATGACCTCTCGTTTCATCAGATCTGCATACTCCTCTTTATGTTGCTGGAGCTGGAGAGGTCGACCGAACGTCTTAGAGATGTCCTTTGGAAGAGAAGAAGCATCCTTCTTCTTGCTTGCATCTGGGGTAGTACGATGTGGTGTCGTGGATGGTGTAGGTGCTGAAGAAGAAGGCTTCCTCTGTGGTCGTGAAGATGAGCCCGGTTGCTGGAGACGAGTCCTTTTTGCTAGCCTGCTCTTGTCTACCAAGAGCCATCTTAGCCAGCCTTCGTTCGAGTGCATCGAACTTTGATCCAGTTTAGCATCAATCTTTGCTTCTAAACTTGCAACTCTGTCTATCTCATGCAAGCCTCCTCTCCTTTGAATGCTGGTCTCACTACCCCATTCAGTATCTTCAGAACATATCTTCTCCACCAGTTCATATGCTTCTGGTGCTTCCATCCTTGTGAAACCATTTCGGGAAGCATTATTCAGAGCATCTCGGAATTGCCTTCTGATTTCTTTGAAGAAAATAGAGATCACGTTCCAATCTTCAAGACTGTGGCTTGGGAATCTCATTAAAAGACCCTTATAGCGCTCCCATGCCTCGGTCAGACTCTCGTCTTCAGCTTGTTTAAAAGTAACAATTTCCTCTTGCCTCTTCATTGTCTTGGCAGGAGGAAAGTACTTATCCAAAAAGGTATTCTCAAGCTGACCCCATGTCGTGATGGAACGGGGTGTTAAGTTCTGGAACCAGTGTGATGCATTCCCTAGCAGAGAAAATGAGAACATCCAAAGACGGATTGCATCATCAGACACAGTCGGGCTCTTCATCGTATCACAAATGCTCGCGAACCGGCGGAGATGTTCATGAGGATCCTCTGTGCTAGCCCCTGAGAAAGTGTACCCATTGGTGATCATATTGATGAATGATGGGGTAATTTCAATGGTTGCATCCCCAGGAGAATGACAACACATGAAGCTCGGGCTCCAGTCCTTCAATTCAAACGAGCCCTGATTGATCGATCCTCGTCTGCCATGATGTCTGGCTCAACCTCACGAGGTGGTGGTGTCGGTGGTGTAGGGACGACAGGTGGTGAAGCCTGCCCTCTCGGTTGACGATTCTTGGTTAGGGAAGGCCTAGGAGTTGTGGTTGTGGTTGGCTGCTTCTCTAACTTGACCTGCTTCCTGTTCTGTCGGCGGGTCCTCTCTATCTCTGGATCAAGTGGCAGTAAATTGCCGGTCGTCCTCCTTGGCATGTACGAGGAGGATACACCTGAAAAATTCACCTGCACACTAACACCCAGATCAAAATAGTTCACTCACAAAAATCAACAAAAATAAGGTATGGCAGCCCCCGGCAACTTCGCCAAAAACTTGATAGGGAAAAAGCTTAATGCTAATTCATATCTTGTAGTAAAACCGGAAATCCGGGTATCGTCTCTCAGGGACTGGTACAACCTTATAATTTATCAATTTTGTGGAGCAAACTATAAGTGAAAAATGGTTTGGTTGATGAGATTATTAACTAATAGCAAAATCATAAACTAATTAAGCAAAGTAAACTTGTCGGGAGAAATTCAATGGGAGAAACTCTGGGAGAAACACAGGGATTCACTACCTATCCAGATTAATTCACATATTCCAATCAATTTAATCCAACTCTCTACAGCCAGGATATCACGAATGTGTTAGCTATCCCTGTCGGGAATTACTACGTACTAAACAATTAAATCAAATCCTACTGTCGTAGCTCAATGACTTAATTATTTAGCCTGAAGATCGATATCCTATTCAGGACCACATAGCATCTTATTTAATCCACTGTCGCTTCGATAAGTTACTATGTAACATGAAATATGTTCAGTTATTAGGGTTTCACTGTCGTTAATAACCTAATTAACAACGAATCAATGTATTGGTGGCCAGTCAACACAAAGCATTAAGTAATTTCATGCAATAGAGATTGGAAGAAAAGAATTATGGATCAATCCATCAAATCAAGAAATAGTTACACCCTATGGTGTTTCCCCCAGAAATCGGGGTTTAGTTCATGATGAAATTGAGATAATCAATGGGGTTTTGTTCATCATGTTCTAAATCAACAATAAACAACTAATTTGGTCTAGAAAATCCAACCAAAATAATCACCCTTGTTGAAATCAGCTCAAGTTGCCTTGGAGAAGTTCGATCGTCGATGATAATCGCCGCCGCCAATTCCCTGCTCTGCGTCTTGCTGCTTGCTTTTTTCTCCGAAAGAAGTTCTATTCCTCCTCCAAAGAATAGCCGCCCTCTAAAAAACGAGTCCCAATTCTTTTCCTCCCCTCTTTTTTTTCCTGGCCCAATCCGCTCCTCCTTGTTCCGCTAGCCCTCTCCTTTTTTATTTTTATTTTTCTAAAGCCTCTCACCCCCCAAAAACAATTAATTCCGCCGCCAAGAGATTAGAAGATCCCCCTAGCTTCCAATTCTCTGTCCGTTCCCAATAATCAAAACCTCCAGCCGCTTTCCGTCCAAAAAATAGTCCAATTCGTCCAGGCCCCAGGCCCAAAAGAATTTCCGTCCTAGACTCCTCTCGTCCAAAGAATTGCTCCCCCAAAATATGTGTCCGCCCACTTCAATTAATTCCTCCCTAGCCTCGTGTCCTCCTTCCCATTAAAAGTCTGGCCCAATTGCGTCTCCTCCCCGAGACAAAGCGATTTGGGCCCAATTAATTGCTTGTGCACTCGCTTCTTTTTCGTGCTTTCTCCACCTGCAACATACCAAACTCATGGCACTAGGCAGTAATGGTTTTTCAACCATTCCCGGGTTAGTGAGCCCTAAAATAGCACCAATTGGCTTAAATATATCATGGGATAGTCACATAAAGTTCAAGAATCAGATATATTAAAGCCAATTATCACAGTGTATTCATCGTATCCTCCCTACTCGTGAAGTTTTAGTAACGCGTGGGATGGATATCCTTCCTATTTGCCCGGTATGTGAGCGGAAAGAGGAAATCATTGAACATTTATTTTTCAGGTGTCCGGAGGCAAGGAGATTATGGAGAATGGTGGGGCTGCATAGGCACTTGGGATGTTGGAATAAGGGTTCCTCTATTGGATTCCTTTGATATTCATTGTTCAAGGAAGATGTCTAGGAGTTGGATTATCTTTGCTTGCAGGTTATTTGCCTTCTTTGGCACATCTGGAAAAATCGATGTACTGTTTGTTTTGAGTTCAAGTAGGTTAAAGTGGAAGAACTTGCTACCAAATGGAAGCACCAAGTTCAAGAGAATGATAAAGCTCTCCTGCAGGCCACTCCTGTAAATGGCACAGCTCCGATGAGAAATCATCTAAATTATGATGACTCCATGGCAAATTTTGTGGCCTCGTTTGATGCAGGTACACGGTGCGGGGAGTTTGGATCTTTGGCTTTTCGTTGTACGGCGTGCTTCGGAAGAGGTCATAGCCGCCAAGGCTTGTGTGTTTTAAGGTTGTAGTGATCCTTATGTCCTGGAGGCGCTAGCGTTACGGGATTGACTTCTTTTCTGCAAGCAGCATCAGCTCAACAGTGTTTGCGTTCATGGGGATGCTAAAGTTCTCTTTGAGAAATGTCGTGCAAGACAAGTTTGTGACGCAAAAATTGGGATTCTTCTTCAAGAGATTGATATGCTCATTAGTGGACTCAACAACGCCTCGATTCACTTTGTTGGTAGATTGAATAATAGAGTAGCTCACTCGGTAGCAAGACATGCTCTGGTTTTGTCGCCTAAGTTATTACCGAGGTTTGACTTTGTTGCTTGGTTGCGTAGTAGATAGGCTATTTGTATATGTGATCTTTATACTACCTCTTTTCAAGAGGAATCTAATGGAAAAAAATAGTCAAAGAACCGCACTCAACCAAAAGCGGCAGTTAGCCGAACTGTCGATGCAAGAACCTTTTGAGCCACTAAATGGGTGGCCCTATTAAAATCGCGAGGGGTAAAAGTACAATCAAAGAACGAGAATGACGAAGGCAGAACTTGAATTTCCTGCAATAATGCACCACCCATTCTTTGATCTGTGTCTCTCGAGCGTACTCGGCGTACCAAGAGTTGGCAATCCCCACAAAAATTCTCAAAAACAAAACCATGAGTTAAACACCATGTAATTGCATCACGTAGTGCCATTAATTCCATGAGAAAAGGATAGGAAATACCTGAATAGTATTTTTCATAGGCGAATAACAAGGCCCCATTCTCGGCAAATCCCGCTAAGCCAACAGCACCACCAACACCCATCTTTCAGGTCCTGTCAAATCGTACAAGAACTCTGCCTGGTGGGCATACACCGTCGGTCTCCGACCTTGGTGGGGCTCCAGTCGGCGGTGAAGCTTCGCTGCCAAGTTTGACTCCATTATG
Organism: Linum tenue; assembly: GCA_946122785.1. Classification (NCBI taxonomy): domain Eukaryota; kingdom Viridiplantae; phylum Streptophyta; class Magnoliopsida; order Malpighiales; family Linaceae; genus Linum; species Linum tenue. Next base: position 29,577,695 of record CAMGYJ010000009.1, read on the forward strand.
CAACTTCATGGGTGTAGTCGCATTCCGCCATTCCTCTTCTTGCACTTTTAGTCGTCGTAACAAGGCTGAACCCGTGTACTGAATGCGCTTGTGGACAGCCCAACAACGGGACTTCCAAAGACGCCATAACAAGAAGAACACATTAGAAACATCCAATTTGGACAAAGGACAATGGAAAAGAAATTGCTTCCAACATTCATCATAGGATAACCCCATTAAGCGCCACCGAAGTAGACCCAATCCTGCTAGTTCTCACAATTCCACGAGAACTCGACATTGTAGGAAGAAATGGAGAATCTAATCAGCCCCCTCCGAACACACTAGGCATGTAATGTCTGTGAGAAGCCTTTTGAATACCACAACATCACACACCGGGAGGAACCCACACACCGGGGGGAACCCACGAATCACTCGCCACCTAAAAAACTTCAACTTTGGCGACAAAGGTAAATTCCAAAGGAATTTCCAAAAACGTCCATCATAAGGAAGGGGAGGAGGAGGGAAGTTGATACCCCGACTTGACGGAGTACTCACCCGAACATGAGTAGTAATGCCATATAAATTTATATGGGATAGGCTGCGATGGCAAAGGAATGGTGATGATCAGCTCCACCGACTCAGCTGTGAACATCCCCTACAACAAATCAACTTTCCAACTATGCGGGACAGGAAAAATCAAATCGGCCACAAAGATTAAAGAGAAATCGACCCCAGGGAGTAGAGAAGGATTAGAAGGTGGGGAAGAAGACAACCACTTATCTGAGAGAATCCAGATTGACTTGCCTAATCTGACTCACTAGCGCAACCCACTAGCAAGTAAATCTAGCCCCTCAAGTATTCCTTTCCAAGCCCAAAAGGGTCTTGCACCCTCATTTGCCGAGAGAAGAGTAGTATCCGGATGGTAGCGGGCCTTGTACATGACAGCTAAGGTAGAATCGGGAATTTGAAGGAGTTGCCATGCTTGCTTTGCGAGCAAAGCTATATTGAATCGATCAAAATCTCGAAATCCCAGGCCGCACTCAAATTTACTATGACAGACCTCCAGCCAAGATACCCAGTGTATACCTTTCTCCTTATCTTGAGTTTCCCACCAGAACCGGGTAAACGCATGAATACGAAACATAAACATCACATATATTGATGAAGCCGAACCAATTGATTTGTTTACGATCCCTTTTGGAAGCAAACGACATGACCTTAGTCTTCCACGATCGAATCTGAGCAACCAGACCCTCTTCCAAGAACCGAAACATTTGTGTTTTAGACCTCTGAACCGCGACGGGAAATCCAAGGTATGTGTCATGGGGAGGTGTCACTGTTACTCTTAAGAAGGCAACCAATGCAGCTTGTTCCTGTTCGGACATGTTAGCACTAACACATATAGAGGACTTGTGTAAATTAACCCTCTGTCCACTTACAAAGCCATACTCCTCAAACACATGTAGCATGTGAGAGCATTCGAGAATTGAGGCTCTTAAGAAGAGATAAGTATCAGCAGCAAACATCAAATGAGACGTGATAGGGGCACAACGATGAATTCTTAACCCATGTAGAGCATTGCAGTTCAGTTTACGAGACAGCTTAGCGGTAAATGCCTCAGTGTACAAGGCAAAGAGGAGAGGAGAGAGGGGGTCACCTTGACGAATACCACGCTCTGGCCTAAGATGTTGAACATAAGAGGTAGGATCAACATTATTAGACTTGAATAGTACTTGAATGTATGTGACAACAATCTAGGCCATCTCTACGTCAACATGATGCACCACTCCATCTTAATCACGAAGCCCCACGATTTGATTACACCGGCGACGTTGCATAGTAACAATATGGAAGTACTGCATGTTCGCATCCCCGATTTGTAACCATTGGATGCAGGACTTTTGCTTCCAAAACAATTCCTCTTACTTGTATGCCTCGAACAGTTGCTACTCGAGCCCCTTGATTAGCTCCCAATAAACCACCGCAACTTCACGAGCTTCTTCAATTTCATTTTTAAACTCAAGGATTTGCCAGGGCCGAATTGGAAGTACCAAATCTTGGCCAACCAATGAGCTCATGTCGAACCTCCTTGAGTTGGTTAAACGAGCGAAATTGAAGAGTGCCTCGAATCTCCTTACACCACGCCACTTTAATGATTTCAAGAGCTTCCATGTTAGTGTTCCAAATCATAATGAAAACGAGTGCGGGAACGACAAGGCTGGTTTGTAAGATACAACAATAGCATTCGGTGATCAGAATCCAAATCTATCAAATGGATTACCTTCATATCCACTCAAGAGGAAAGGGCCAGCTTTGTCCCTAGGCATCGGTCAGCCATTCCATAATATGAGCATCTGCAGATCTCCTGTTTGGCCATGTAAACGGAGAACCATGATACCCTAAGTCTATCAGACCTACAACATTAACAAAACAATTAAGTTGTTCTAACGCCGCCAAGGAAGGTTGGTTCCCGCCTACCTTTTCTCAAGAATTGAGCAAACAATTAAAAGAATATAAACCTGGCACTGTACAATCAAACACACAAATGAATTCAGCCATAAAATGCACTATACAAGCGGCTGAAGATGACCAACCTCAAACAATGTATATTATACTACTTCACAATAGAAATGTGTTTCAAAAGGTATAGAAATTAAGTTATATTGGGAATTCGATATAGTTTTTTTCTTGTGCGAGTCGGATGGAAAGCGAATCGGTTTTTAATAAAATCCACACTCGACCCAACCCGCCAATTTCAAAAGCAGTAAAACTCGCTCCCGACCAAAAAAACATCAACACCACGTTCAACCCATTGTTTTGTTATTTGGGTGCAAGTCAGATAAAAAGCGGACATAATTTTAACAAAATCTACACCCAACTCACACCCGTCAATCACAAAAGAAAGTAAAAATGGTCCTTAACTAAAACTCGTCAATATCAAGTTCAACTCGCTTTTCACTGGGTCGATTTTTTTGTTTTTGTTTTTTAGGTGTGGGTCGGATAGAAAGAGGGCGAATTTTTTTAACAAAATCCACACCCGACCCAACCTATCAATTAAAAAAGCAGGTAAAACTCGCTCTCGACCCAAAACTCGTTCCCAACGCAAAGTTCAACCCGCTTTGACAGGGACGATTGTTATGTTTTTAGGTCTGAGTCGAATGGAAATTGGGCAAAATTTTTAACAAAGTCCACACTCGACCTAACTCGTCATTAAAAAAGCGGGTCACAAATCAAAACTCGTCAATATCGGCTTTGACGAGGTCGATACATTCATTTTTTAAATACGAGTTAGATGGAACGAGAACCAAGTTATTAAAAAAATCAATACCCGGCACATACAATTTTTTTTTAAATGCTCCTAACCTAAACACTAGGTTCGCCTCTCTTTGATCATGTTGAATTATGTTGAATACCCATGAGTTTGAACTGAATTATCATAAAAAGAAAACATAATGAAATTAAAGTTACAATGACACTAAAGTTTTGATTAAGCAGACCAAATTTTTATCAAAATTCACACCCTACCCAACCTGTCAATTACAAAAGCGGATAAAACTCGCGCTTGACCTAAAACTCGTCAACACTATATTCAATTCGCTTTGACCTGATTGAATTAGGTTGAACACCCATGAATTTGTGCTCAATTGTCATAAAATAAAATATGATGGAAGTTTAAATGGCACTAAAATTTTGATTGAGTGGGGCCAGTGGGCCGAGTTTTTAGCAAAATCAACACCCGACCCAATCTGTTAATTACAAAAGCGGGTAAAAATCGCTTCCGAACCAAAATTCGTCAATATCGAATTGATCCCATTTTGACTGGGTCATTATTATATTTTTTTAGGTGCAGGTCAGATGGAAAAGCCACCGAGTTTTTAATAAAATTGACATCCGACCCAACCCATTCATTACAAAAGCGGGTAAAACTCGCTCCCGAACCAAAACTCATCAACATCGGATTCAATCAGCTTTGACTGAGTCGATTTTTTTTATTTTTTAGGTGAGGGTCAAATGGAAAAGCAAATCGAGTTCTTAACAAAATTCACACCTGACTCAACCTATCAATTACAAAAGCAGGTAAAACTCGCTCCCGACCCAAAACTCATCAACATCAGGTTCAACTCGCATTGTCCGGGTAGAATTAGGATGATTCAATCATCTTTGACATTGATTGTGTATATAATATATTAGATATATAGCTAATTAATTAACTGGTTAATTTGGTTTGACCGGTTAGGAGTGTCTGAAACCAAACCAAACCACCTGAACCAAACAAGCTAAAAAATTTAACCAAACCAAAGCAATTATCCAAATTAACCAATGCAGTCAAAAGCGCGATTCTACCTAGAAGCGGAAAAGGGGTAAAATCGTAAAGCGTAGAATTAAAGCGTAAAAGCATAAGTTTTTGGCGCATACTGTAAAATAACTAAAAATCTGTTAAGCACAACACACACTATGTAATATATGAGTGCATAGAATTTAGATAAATTAATAAATATCTGCAATTCGTGTCTAAAGTAGAGCAACTCATAGCATCTTAACAATAAATTCATAAACATACATCTTAACAATAAACCACATTCCCCTTTATACTAATGAATTTGGGAAGGACCTAGCTAGTGAATTATATTACTCTATTGAAGTTGAGAATGCATCGAACTACCTTTATGTATCTTTTAATCTCAAATGTATCATATTGTTGGTGATTTACCTTAAAAATATAGTTCTTATAATTAATTTCATGAAAAGAATACGCATTTAGTGAACTAAAAGCGTAAAGCGTTTTGGTATACTAAAAGCGTAAGTTTTTAAGTTCTAAAACGCAATTTAGCCCGATTTTGTACACTAAAGATTTTATATGGAAACGGAAGCGTTTTGGCGACCTAAAAGTGTAAAACCGTAAGTTTTTAAATTTTAAAGCGCGATTTTGACTGTATTGAAATTAACCAAATCAAATTATTCAAATACTACCGATTAAAACGATTACCATAGTAACCACACCGTTTAAATACCCGGGCCGCAGCCAAAACCACGCGGGTGTCTTGATCATTGATCCCACCAAGCGGGTGTTTCAGAATTGTTTCTAAGCGTAACCTGGTCCATTAATCCCATTCCCCTAATGACTCTATTCTCCAAATCTTTAACCTATTTTCACAGGAGCCATATGATATGCCAAATGCTTTTCCAGGAAGGTCTGTGTGATCGCTTTCAGAGCATACAATACAACATTAAGCTAAAAGGTTGTAGGTATGAAAAGAAAGTGGAAGGAAATACTAAGAGAAAACTAGCTAGGAGATATTAAGTAAGGTGATAAAAGGATGGGCATACAAGAATTTCAGGGCTTAGAGATCCTAGAACCAGGATACAAAATCCGTAGAGTTTACAAACTCGGGAGATAGCGGAAGTGTCTGGAGCATGCACTTGATTAGAATGGGCATCGGTCGATTTGGTCCAAGATCATACCAAATTATTCTCGGACTGGACCAAATATTTTTCTAAATCAAGGATCAAAGTCGAATCGTTATTACTTTGATTTGGTCTGGATCAAACCATATATGGCTCGATTCGATGTGGATAATCCCATTTGACAGATTAATCTTTTATTCGAATAAAATCACTCTTAAAGGACAACACAAGAATTAAAAAATGTAACTATACAAAAAGAAGTAATCAAATTATCCCAATTTAAATACTCCACAATTCTTAAAAACCACATATTCCAAAATATTATGCAAAAAGCTAAACGAGAACTACTTACCTAAAGCCAAAAGTCTTTTTATTCAATCTCAAAGATAGTCTAACTAATTGCCTCTCTAATTTTCCATTTTCACTTCCAAGAGTGCACGTTGGACCGCCCAATCTTCAGAATTTCCACTGATTATTAGAAAGCCTCTCTTATGCAATATAAGCACATGATATAAGGCATTAGAAAGGAGTTTAACTACTCCAAGAACTAGTGCAATAAAACAAATAGTTCTTAACCTTGCTAATTTGCAGTGGTGTTGTCAGACTTGGCAAAAGTCTATGTGGTGTCATAATTATTCGCATCTTATCCATATCTGAAACGTTAAACAAGAAAAGAGAACACAATATAAATATATGGTTCACAGCGTGTAGGTAAAGTAAGCAGCTCTCTTGATCGAAGCAATGCGGATGGGAACTCTGATTTGAGGGTAGGACAATAGGAGCGAGAGCAGTGAATCAAAGTCAGGGAAAGTCAATCATATTTATAGGTAGTTAAGTGTCGTGTAGGGTACTAGGGATTTCAACTCCAAATCGACTTGCCTGCTCAATGCCTAATAAAATAAGCAATTAATTTAATTACGATTCGGTCCGGTCCATAGCTTGATTTTACAATTTCGGCCGGGACCGAACCAAAGCCGAAAATGTCCCAAATTCAGGAACCAAAGTCGAATCGAAAAATAAACAATTCGATCTGATTCGGTGTGAGAGTCGATTCGGAATCGAATCGTTACCCACCCATACACTTGATAAAAAAAATTCATAAAAAAAATTCCATCACTATCAGCATTTCGAGTTACAAGTTAAATTTGTGACCTAACATTATATGTATAAATCTAATTTATATTATAAATTAATTTGTTTGAAAATGTATATGTACAAATTCAACTTGTACAATAACATTGAAAATAAACATTTAGTTTACGCCATAAACAAATTTGTTAGAAAAAGGTATATGTACTAATAAGATCAACGCACGTGTTCAATGTTTAACGTTAAAAAATACAAATTATATTTATTTTGTATCATAATCAACAAAAACATTTTTAATAAATTCCTCCCACATATCGGATATTAGCTTTCCTGGTTTTGTTGACTAGCTAGGTCCCTCTAGAAATATTATATACATTCTCTTTCCATATATATAGGTGGCTACTTCGGTGCACTCAGTGCACCCATTTCTAAAAGTGTCCATAATACATCAATTTTTGAACTTTAATAAGTACTCTCAATCTAATATGATGATATGCCATAGAATCATAACAAATCAATCTATTACTCTAACCCTTTAACCTTCAATTTTGAATCACAATGCAAAATCCCAAATTGTAAACCTAAACCCTAACCCTAAACCCCTAAATCCTACAAATTAAAGTAAATTTTAAATGATTTTTTTTCAAATTCACGTGCTTCTTGTTCATAATATCATAAGCAACAATTGATACTGTTTTGATATGAATCGCATGCTCAGAATGATGATTATGAGGCGGGTGCACCGAGTGCACCAAAAAAAGTGGGCGCGCCGAATACGCCACTATATATATATATATATATATCATGTGCGTGTGCCTCTGCGGTAGTGGTGGCAATTAGGATCCAAATCCATGAATCCAATCCAATCCATCCACCAAATTATCCACCTAATCCAATCCATTTGATCCAAATCCAATTGGATTGGTGGATTCATGGATCAATCCATGGATCCAAATGGCAAATTACGATTTGGTACCTATATTTTTTATATTTTACATTTTGGTACCTAAAATTTATATTTTTATACGAAAAATATCATTGGAAAATTACGTTTTGGTACCTAAAATATTTCATTATGACATTTTAGTACCTAAACTTTTCAAAATTTACATTTTGGTCCAAGTCTTGGATGTTATTTGGATTCATGGATCAATCCACCAATTCATTGGATCCAATCCATGAATCCACCAATCCATTGGATCCAATCCATTTGATCCATGGATCCACGAATCTACGAATCTGATCCAATTGCCACCTCTACTCTGCGGTCTCTTTAATACCTACTTATACTTAGATCATAAATGCTCAACTTGTTTTGTCTAGTAGCTGCTGGCTGGCTGGAAAGTGGAAAGGCATTACTATGAGTATCATTGATCTCGTAGTAGTTCATTATTCGATCTGAATCTGGGACCAAGCAAGCGAAGCATCACACAACAAAGTGCAAACTGACAAAGTTAAGAGTTGGGGAGAAAGAAGGGTGTTATTATGTACCAACCCCACTACTCATGCTTCCTGCTGCGCGCCCACTATAAGCTGGTGGTGCCCAATCAGATTAATCAGTCACCCACATAAATACCTTTTCTTCCTAAATCATGTGATCAACGGGATTTCACACTCGTGTTTAGATCAATGCCAGCCACTTTCTACAGTGATTGGTACTCATGTTCTTACAACGTCTATGCTATGCAAGATATATGGAAACACGATACCAAGTATGGATTGATGAATGTCGTAGGTTTTAATATCTGTAGTGTTTTGTTGTTGTTGTTGTTGTTGTTGTTCTGCCTTTTGTTGTGTTTTCACGGACGGATGTATGGTTGTCATTTGGGTGTTTGGTTGATTTTGTTAGCAGGGAAGTCCCGATGCAACTAGCTAGTTGTATCTATGGGATGTTACATGCATGGGCTTCCGATACATCGTTGTTCTCTAAACGTTTTGAATGTGTTTGTTGTCTTTTATATTTTTTTTCTTTTGTTTAATAATATTCATCTCGCCTTTTATATAAAAGGGAGATGTATAAAATTTGTAAGATTCAATGTTTCAAGTTTACATAACAATGCCCACATCAAATATATTATTATTATATATTGTTAATATCTTAGTTTGGCCCGAACTATACACATACTTTCTACTTTGGCCCGAATTATTGAATATTGCTACTATGGCCTGAACTATGTAGCAAACTTCCTCATATGGCCTGGAGGCGCGTTTGACCGTCAAAACAGACGGTCAACCAAGTTGACCGTTAGTCAATATACACATCAGCTGCCACGTATACATTAAAAATTATATTTTTTTTACAAAAAATAAAAAATAAATTAATAACTCTAAAATAAAAAAGGAACGGAAAATAAAAAAATAAAATAAAATAAAAAAAAAACCCACAGCCACCATTTATACCCTCCTCTCTCTCTCCCCCTCTCACCCAAAATCGGGAAACCCTATCCCTTCTCCGAACCAGTTTCTTCCTCCGAAACCCTATCCCTTCTCCAGTCGACAGCTTCGCTTTAATCTTCTTTGGAGAAAAGATCGATGGGTGGGAAAGGGGCTGTTCTGGAAAGCGACTTTTGGGAAAGGGGCTGTTTTGGAGAAGAGAGAGATAGGTGGGGAAGGACTTTTCTCCTTCTGGAGTGCTGCGCCTCGACAACGAGAAGAAGAAGAGGGTCTGGGTTAGGGTTCTGGGTTAGAAGAAAAAAAGGTGAATCGAAGGGGAAGGGAGAAGGAGGAGTCGGGGCGAATCGAAGAAGAAGAGGGTCTGGGTTAGGGTTCTGGGTTAGAAGAAAAAAAGGTGAATCGAAGGGGAAGGGAGAAGGAGGAGTCGGGGCAAATCGAAGGGGAAGGGAGAAGGAGGAGTCGGGGCGAATCGAAGGGGAAGGGAGAAGGAGGAGTCGGGGAAGGAGTCCGGCGAATCAGCGACGGCGGCGTCTTTCACCGACCGGCCGCCGCTGCATTTGCCGGAGAATCTTCGAGAATCGCCCAGAATTCGTCGGGGAAGGGAGTTGGGGGTAGACGATGGGTCTGAAAGGGGGGAGGTAATTCCCGATACGAATCGATGCGGGAAGATAGGGATGGGTTTTTTTATTTTATTTTTTTTTTCTTTTATTTTCCGTTCCTTTTTTATTTTAGAGTTATTAATTTATTTTTTATTTTTTGTAAAAAAAATATAATTTTTAATGTATACGTGGCAGCTGATGTGTATATTGACTAACGGTCAACTTGGTTGACCGTCTGTTTTGACGGTCAAACGCGCCTCCAGGCCATATGAGGAAGTTTGCTACATAGTGCAGGCCATAGTAGCAATATTCAATAATTCGGGCCAAAGTAGAAAGTATGTGTATAGTTCGGGCCAAACTAAGGTATTAACCCTTATATATAAACCTTATGTGTGGTTACTGTTGCATAAACAGTAACAATTTGTTACCCCAAATTTATTTAAATTACAACTTAGTCATTATGATGTACATTTTACATTTTGATATGTCAAATTTAATTTTAATGTCAAATTATTGAACAATTATGTTTTGGTATCTAAATTTTATGAGATTTTCGTACCTATAATTTTTTAAATTTACATATTGGTCCAATGTTTAGATTTCACTTGATCCAATCCACCAATCCTTTCTATCATCTACTTCCTTTTTGTTTCATTTTCACTCGCCTTCCATAACCCTAATCAGTATACTATTTTTACGTAATCTAATGACAAGGATGAACAGGTCCATGCACGACTCACCAACAGTCTAGATAATTAATAATTGAACCATGAACTACTAACTTTTCTAGCTCAATGTCGATTCCAATTACAAGTAAATATACATGGTTATTACTTATTAGAAAGTCGTCATTTCCTCTACAGGATTTGAAGGCGTGAAAATTTAAGCGCATTCCAGTTTTATTCCTTTTGCTTCTCTCTAGAGTTTTTCTTTTTCACCGGGGCTAATTTTCAACAATTATACATGGAATGTTTGGCTAGGTATCTACACATATAAAATAAATAGTTTCGATTTTTCTATAAAGAAAGTAAACAATTATCATCTTAAATACATCACCATAAAATGAATTAAGCCTCAACTATGCAAATTACAGTTCGGTACCTAAACTTAATAGATCTTTAAATTTATAACCTAAATTTATTTTTTTTTGGCATATAAGCCTCAAAATATTGATGGAACATTACATTTTAGTACGTAAAAGTTTTTTGTATTACATTTTGGTACCTAAACTTTTGAAGTTCTACAAATAGGTCTAATTTTGTATGTGTAATTAAAACACCATCGAATAAATGAGTATTCATACCCAATTCATACACATTTAGATTATGAAAGTAAATATTCATACCCAGGGGCGGACCCAATGGGGTTTGGTGGTGTCCCGGGCACCCCTAAATTTTGGGAAAACAATTATCCAACTCCCGGTGGTAATTTACGTACAAACAAAAAATTATAATTGATAGTGAGGGACACCCCTGAAATTTGAAAAAATGATTATCCTACTCTCATTTTTTAGTTTGTGTATGAGAATATAAGTGGTAGTTTGGATAATTCAAACCTAGGACACTACTACTATTAATAAAAATTATTTTCATTAGGCTACAACTCATTTATTGTTCGATTTTAAACACTGTGTAATAGTAAATTGACATTTCCTATCTCTAATTATTTTCAAAACCTAACAATTAAGCTTATTTCAAGCTACTCATAATTTGTATTGATTTTATGGTTGTAAGACAAGTGTTGAAAGAGCCTTTTCGGCTTTGGGTTGCATCAATAACAAGTTTAAGAATCAAATATGCGATAAGTTCGTGAATAATTGTCTAGTAAGATATACAAAGACAATTTTTTGAGCAGTGTAGACACCAAGTGTATTCTACAATTATTTCCGAATATGAAAACACATAGTGAAATTTTTTTTAACGTCGTACGAGTCAGATATTTTCTTCTATAATAATTATTTTAATTTATTTTTAAAAGAGGACACCCCTATGAAAAATTTCTGGGTCCGCCACTGTTCATACCCTACCCAAACTCATCTACAAACTTACAAACGCATATATACGTCACCCATACTCTATCCATAATCAATTGGTCTACTTGGGTTTAGGTAAATATCATTTATTAGCCAAAATTTTCAAAAAAAAAAAAAAATGAATGTTGACCGCCATATATCTCTTCTCGGTCAATATCATATTGTCAAATCCATATTACTAACAAAACTGCTAACAAAAAAATTAATTTTTGACTAATAATACTAACAAAACACCATGACTGCCCACATAATACATACCATATGTTGTCTCCGCCCACGACGAGCATCACCACCTAATATATACTAGTTTTTTATCCGCCCGTTGGGCGGTCGAAATTGATTTATTTTTCATTGTATTATTTTATTTTTTTATAATTCATGTTTGTTACATTATTATACATGAAAATTTCAATCTCCTTTACCTTATTTCACAAGAAGATATTCTTTGACCCTTCACCCTTTGTATCTTCCATTTATTAATGAAACACTAATTTTATTAAATTATTTATGTCAACTATTTTGTGTCTACTATTTTTTATTATTATTTTAGATCCTATGAATATCATGCGATATAAGTTATCCATGTAATTTTGATAGAACAAGAAATCTCATTAGCATCCACATAATCAATCTTCTGCTTATCCATTTTAATTTACCTTAGCAATGTTCTAGCATAATCAACCAGAAATCAAACTAACTACTATCATTAATTTAACCGCATATAAATATAATTGATATTTAGTAGAGGGCTAAATATCCTCTGCAAAACGAATGTTTTTTTTACCTAATAACAACATAGACGAATAGTGAAAGTTGCAAACTTCAATACAACTCAATTTGTTCCATCTTATGAGTTCCTCAATCATGAACTGGATTGATGCATCAATGCACGCTAAGAAAACAAACAAATGACATTGCACACTTTAAGAAATTGAAAGAACATCGACATAGACAACCCAATGACCACCACTACCACTTTATCTCTTATTTGTGACCTTTATAAAACCCCACATCCATTTTACTTATAACCCCCTGCTACTTACTACTTACTGACCATATCATCATTGTAAAGCTAGCTAGTAGCAAGTCACTCATGAACATAATAAATATAAAAACATCCTCTGATGGAACATTGTAAGGTGACAACCCTCACAAGTTTGTTTTTGTTGGGCATGTGACTCGAGCCTAGCCGCGCCAAGGAACAAGTCGGGCCCAGCCGCGTCAAGGAACAGTGCGCGACTAAATATACCCCGATGTGGCAGCGCAAAGACCCCGAGCGCGACACCTCGTCGTAGTTAACAACGTCTTGGCGCGAAGAGCTTTGGCGCGGAATGGGTTACATGCGCCAAGTGAGAGCATAGCGTAGGCTAAACCAAGGGACAAGGAAAGCGTAGCTTTCCTCCCCAGAAGGTAGTCACATCAGGCCCATGGATAGGCCTCTGACACGTCCTAGGTAGAGGGATAACCAGGACATGGCCTAAAATCCTTAGTATGTTAGTGGTCACATCATTGTATCCCAGTTGTCACATCATTGTATCCTCGCATGAGTCAACCACTCACCCACCACCATGAAGCCTATAAATACGGCATTTACTACGGTGGGTGAGGGGATCGCATTTTTTGGGCATTCTCTCTCTATAGCAACAACTTCTCTCTCTAAAAAGGGGACTTTCTTTCCCGTCAAACTCTCCAATTCTCCTCCCTCTGATCAATCCCCACGCTTGCGTTCTTCTTGACCCAAACTCTCACCCGAATCTAACTCCTACACTTAGTTAGGTTCAAACAATTGGCGCCCACCGTGGGGCCAAGAAGAAACGCAGAAGAAAATCCACCGATGGCAGAACGCAACCACGACCAACCTGACGAAGCGACGCCAATCAAGGCAATGACTGACCCGAGGGCGTTCGCAGAAGCCAGCGACCTCAACGCGGTGCTCATCAAAGATGAAGAGCCCGAGCTGACCGCCAGGGAAATGAGGGAGCTGGTGACGAAGCAAAACAACACCATAGCTGACATGCAGAAACAAATGAGCCAAGTCATTGCGCTCATGCTGAGCAGGGAGGTCGCGCCGACAGTAGACGCGACGGCGGTCGCGCCTCTACAAGCTTTGGGAGAGGCGTCGGGAACCGCCCAACTGCCACTTCAAGCGCCAGCGGAATTCCCCGCGTGCGAAACGCAGGGAATTGAGCCACCAGGGCGGGCGGACCTCAGCTTTTTAGAGCAACACTTGTCTCCACAATACCGACCCAACCCGCCTAAGAAGGTCCTCCACCAGCCGCTGAGCGTGCAAATAATGGCGGAGCACCTAAGCGGGGCGCCACCCACCCTACCAACATACAACGGCACCACCGACCTAGAAGACCACGTGAGCAACTTCTGCTTGCGCATGCAACTCCAAACCAACTCCAACGCAGTGCTGTGCAGAACCTTCCCATCGACGTTCTCTGGAATATGCCTCGACTGGTACAACCGGCTCCCGAACGGAATCATCCGCTCGTTCGAGGAGTTCATACTTCTGTTCACGACAAAGTTCGCATCCCAGAAGCGGCGTCCTCTACACCTCAAGGCCCTGATAGATATCAGGCAAAAGGACGGAGAAAGCCTGAGGGCTTTCTACGCTAGGTGGTCCAGGGTGGCCATGGCCGTCCGCGACCTTACCCCCGAAACCGCCGCCCATCACCTCATGGAAGCCACCAGCAACATGGAGCTCAAGCGGGCGCTAGCAAAAAGGCCCGTGACGCTATCAACAGAGTTGGAGATGAAGATTGAAAAAGCAATCACGTTGGAAGAAACCCTGGGAGCAGGATCCGTCAGACGCTTCGAACCAGCAAAAGTGCCACGAGAGGAACAGGGGCGTCGGCAGCCCCCAACCCCAATCTCACGAGATCAATTGCTACATATGCACAGTGGCCCAAAGCGCCTCCCTCCTCCCCCTCCAGAGCAAGTTCAACGCGGGCGATCGCCGGACAGGCGCGCGTCCAACGCTTACACTCCCCTTAACGACTCCGTGAGAAACATATTCCACGTTCTCCGCGAGAAAGGCTACAGGCTCAATTGGCCTGCTCCGTTGAAGTCATTACCCCACATGCGCGATCCAAAGAAGCATTGTGACTTCCACAGAGCAACGGGGCACCATACGGAAGACTGTCGAGAGCTAAGGTACGAGATAGAAGGCTTCGTGCGGCGAGGATTGCTGACCGAGTTCGTTCACGTAAAGAAGGAGCAAGTTGGGGGCCCACAACACCCACCGCCACCCCCACAAGCCGACTACGACGATGACACTGGCGCGTATGTGGTGAGCAAAGAAATCGGGGTGGTGACAGTTGAAGGAGATCGCCCCAAGAAAAAAACCAAGCGTGAGCGCGCGACGGAGTGCGCAGCCGTCGACGCACGGACAAGATTCAACCTGAGCTTTGACGACACGGAGTTCCCACAAGGGGTCCCATCAGAAGAGCCACTCATCGTCACCGCGCTAATTGCCGCCTGCAAAACCCACCGCCTGCTGATAGATGGGGGTAGCGCGGCTGACATCCTCTTCCAGAGCACCATTAACAAAATGGACATAGACCCGCGCCTAATCAGGCACGCGCAAGGCAACCTGGTCGGTTTCTCCGGGACCCGAGTCCCGGTGATTGGAGTGGTCACCCTCCCGGTAGTGATTGGGGATCAGGAGCCGCGCGTCTCCAAACAAGTAGAGTTCACAATCGTCGACTGTGAATCGGCGCACAACGGCATCCTAGGCCGACCTTTCCTTGCGAAGTTCATGGCCCTCCCGTCAACGTGCCACCAGAAACTCAAATTCCCCACGCAGAGAGGAGTTGGGGAAGCGCGGGGAACGACATGGGAAGACCGCGAGGAGGTACGCCAGACCAACATCGTCGACACAAGAGCAGAAGAACCCCGACCGGAATCCATGGATTCCGATTTCGAGGTCGCACTGGACCCCGCCGAGCCAACTAAGAGAATACGCATCTCCACTCATGTCAGCAGCGACGCAATCGTACCACTCGTGGCGCTGCTAAAGGAGTACAGGGAGCTGTTCGCGTGGTGCACCGAAGATATGCCGGGAGTGCCCAGGGAGGTAGCTCAACATAGCCTTGCGGTCCCAACCAACGCGGAACCAAGGCAGCAAGGGCGGAGGACGTTCACTGGTGATAAACTGAAGGCGATAGAAGAAGAGGTAGCACGCCTACTAGCAGCAGGCTTGATCCGCCCCGTGAAATACCCGAAGTGGCTGGCAAACGTGGTCTTGGTCAAGAAATTGTCAGGAGCCTGGCGGATGTGCGTCGACTACACCACGATCAACAAAGTATGCCCGGGAGACCCTTATCCCCTAGCGCGCATCGACCAGCTGATCGACGCGACCGCCGACCATGAGACCTTGTCTTTCCTCGACATGTTCTCAGGGTACCACCAAATCCCAATGTCCATTGAAGATGAAGAAAAAACGGCTTTCATGACGCCGTTCGGAAACTTTTGCTTCGTAGGGATGCCGTTCGGATTGAAAAACGCGGGCGCAACGTACCAGAGAATGATTGACACGGTCTTCTCACGACAGATCGGGCGGAACATCGAGGCGTATGTGGACGACCTCATTGTCAAAACAAAGGTGGGCAAGTCACACCTGGAGGACCTGCGCGAGACTTTCGAAGCCATCCGCAAGCACATCCTTCGCCTCAACCCACTCAAGTGCGTTTTTGGAGCGGAAGCAGGGAAATTTCTTGGGTTCATGATAACCAAGCGCGGCATAGAGGTCGACCCGAAGCAAATCACCGCGGTCCAACAACTACGGGCTCCCCGGAACGCGTTTGAAATCCAATCTCTGAACGGCAAGATAGCAGCACTAGGGAGGTTCATACCAAGGTCCGCCGACAAATGTGCGCCTTTCTTCCAAACACTCAAGAATGGCGCGCGTTTCGCATGGACCAAGGAGTGCGAAGCAGCATTCCAGGAACTAAAAGCATACCTTGTATCCCCCCTGTACTTACCGCCCCCAAGATCAATGAAAAACTCTTCTTGTACCTCGCTGTGTCGACAAGGGCTGTAAGCGCAGTGCTGATATCTAGAAGGGATGACAAGACTGAGCAACCAGTGTATTACACTTCGCGTACGCTCGTTAGTGCGGAAACAAGATACTCCTCGATAGAAAAGGCTGCCCTGGCTCTCGTAAGCGCGTCACAGAAATTGCGCCCATACTTCCAAGCGCATCAAATTACTGTCCTGACAAATCTTCCGCTAAAGAAGATCCTGACCTCAATGGAAGTGTCGGGGCGCATGGTCAAATGGGCGGTCGAGCTTTCGGAGTACGACATCCAATATGCGCCACGACCAGCAATAAAGGCCCAAATCCCAGCGGATTTCATCGCCGAGGGAGTAACCTTGGAAACAGCGCCAGAGGGTGTGTGGGAAGTTTACGTCGACGGGGCAGCAAGCAAATACGGCGCCGGCGCAGGTGTGGTGGTGCGCACCCCCACCGGCGTGGTACACGAAATAGCGATAAGGTTCAGGGCGCTGAAGACAAATAATGCCGCCGAGTATGAGGCCATCTTGGCGGGAATGACAGCCGCCCACGACTTAGGCGCCAGAACGATTCGAGTACTCTCCGACTCCTCCCTGGCAGTCAATCAGTTAAACGGGGCATTCGACGCGAAGGAAGACACACTGGCGCACTATATGGAGCGCGTCAGGGCGCGGGCCACTAACTTCGAAGCGGTGACGTACGCGCAAATACCAAGGGAAGAAAACGCGCACGCCGATGCATTGTCCAAATTGGCAACGGCCACCGACTTCGAATCCACGCGCCTAGTGTCTGTTCAGAAGGAGGAGGAGGAAACCCGCCCAGAAACAGCGGTCAACACGACCCAGCTCGCGGACAACGAAGACTGGAGACACCCAATTGTGAAATACCTGCAAGACGGCTCAGTGCCAGAAGACGCTAAGGAGGCATGGACTCTAAGGCAAAAGGCGGCCCGATGTACACTCATCGAAGGAAAACTGTACCGGAGGTCGTACTCGGGCGTCTACCTCAAATGCATCGGGCAAGAGGAGGCGCGCGACCTGGTGCGCGAGCTACACGAGGGGCTGTGTGCAATGCATGCCGGCCCACGCAGCATGGAACGCACCATCCTGTTGCACGGATACTACTGGCCGCGAATAAAAAAAGACACAAAGAGCTACGCAGATCAGTGCCACAAATGCCAACTTAACGCGCGTCAACATCACCTGCCAGCCACCGAGCTTCAGGGCAACTTGAGCCCGTGGCCCTTCGCGCAGTGGGGCGTGGATCTCTTGGGCCCCTTCCCAACGGCAAAAGGGAAACGCAAGTACATCATCGTGGCAGTAGACAACTTCACCAAGTGGATCGAAGCCGAAGCACTGGCATCCATAACGGCACAACAGGTAACGCGCTTCTTGCGCAACAATATTTTGTCGCGTTTTGGAGTACCAAATGCACTCATTTTCGATCACGGGAAGCAATTTGACTGCGCGGAAGTGATAGACTTCTGCGACGAAGTAGGAACCATTGCAAGGTTCGCATCGGTGGCTTACCCCCAAGCCAACGGCCAGGCAGAATCCTCTAACAAAGCGATCTTGCACGGCCTCCACACCCGCCTGAACGATGCCAAGGGCAATTGGGCGGACGAGCTCAACACTGTGCTGTGGGCGCACCGCACCACATACAAAGTGGCAACGGGCGAAACCCCCTTTGCTCTCACCTACGGCACTGACGCGGTAATCCCCATCGAGACAACAGCCCCGACCTATCGAATCACAGGATACAACGTAGAAGCAAACGACGAAGAGCGCCTGTTGGAACTCGAGTTGTCACAGGAAAGGCGCGAGTTGGCAGCCATCAGGCTGGCCGCAATGAAGGAACAGGTAGCCAAGTATCATAATGCGAAGTTGGTCCCACACAAGTTGATCCTTGGCGACCAGGTGCTACGACGAAACTTTCGCCCCGACCCCAGGCACGGGAAGCTCGCCTCAGTGTGGGAGGGTCCATACCTAATCCGCGAAGTGATTGGCGCCAACACGTTCAAGCTCAGCGAGTTGGGGGGCAACAAAATCCCAAGAACGTGGAATGCGCAAAACCTCAGGAAGTACCACCAAGCAACCTAGCATGTATCACATTCACAATAGCGCATTTGCGCACGGAATAAAAGGACACGATTCGAAAGAACAAAAATTAGCAATAGTCCAGCACTATCTGCGCTCACTCAGTTCCACGGAACAAAAATTAGCAATAGTCCAGCACAATCTGCGCTCACTCAGTTCCACGGAACAAAAAAAAAATTAGCAATAGTCTAGCACTATTCGCGCCCAGTTCGAAAGAACAAAAATTAGCAATAGTCCAGCACTATCTGCGCTCACTCAGTTCCACAGAACAAAAATTAGCAATAGTCCAGCACTATCTGCGCTCACTCAGTTCCACGGAACAAAAATTAGCAATAGTCTAGCACTATTCGCGCCCAGTTCGAAAGAACAAAAATTAGCAATAGTCCAGCACTATCTGCGCTCACTCAGTTCCACGGAACAAAAATTAGCGATAGGCCAGCACTATCCGCACTCACTCAGTCCGCGCCCACTCAGCCCGCAAAAGGCAAGAACCGTCCGCGCGCGCTTCCTAGTGCGAGGAAACAAAACAAGAGCGGTAGTCATCGCCCATTCGCGCACACAAAGTTCCAATGAACAGAACAGATAAACAACACAATCAAGGACTCCTTGGCATAATCAAAGAGGGAGCAATAACGTTGTTCGCGATTACACATAAGAGGATAACAAAAACAGAACACAAGGAGCCAACAAAACAACTAGGGCTCGTTGGAAAACATCCCATCGCAACAACACTTAAGCAGAACCAGTGTTAGGCTGCTCATCCTCCCGGCTTAGCTTCCGACGCAACAAGGGACGCTCCTCCTCTTCGTCCTCGTCTTCCTCTTCCTCAGCCACCTCGCCGTCCCTTCTGGCGCCCGTGGCTTCCCCCGTGATTGGACGCTCAGCTTCCTCCCGACGCTCCTCTTCTTCCTCTTCTTCATCTTCTTCCGACTCGGAGTCAGATTCCAAAGGACTCTTCTCACCGATCCACCTCTTGACGTGCTGGACCATATCGCGAGTGTCCCAGCGCACCCCTGGGTTCTCGGGACGAACCTTCTTTCCGACCGCCATCACGGCCTTGGTCATGGCGTCCGCCAGGATCTTCCCGAAAGACTGGGAAGACTTGAACTGGCGGACGGCCGCATCCTCGGCCACGCGAACAGCCTCTGCCTTCGCGATGATATGAAGGCGGACTAAATCCTCCTTCTCCTTCTGCAGCTCTTCGCGAGCCTCCTTCTCCTTCTGTAGCTCTTCGCGAGCCTGTCGCAACTTCTCAGCAAAGGAAGCCTCCAGCTGCGCCCGGATGGCGGTGCGCTCCTCGACTCGCACCTGCTCCTTAGCCGCCTCCACGTCGGCGGCCAATTTACTCTGCAGAACGCCGAGCGACTCCAACGCCTCATTGGCTTGGGTCGTCGCTTTGTCGGCGCGGTTGTTCGCCCCGAGTACCTTCCCCTCTAGCTGAACAATCTGCGCCTCGTCGGCCTTCACCTTGGCGCGCAGCGTGGCGCGCTCTTGTTGGGCTCGGAAAGTTGCCGACAGACCCTACAACGCCACGAACCTTAGCAAATACAAAGACAAAGAAGCAAAGGCAGAGAGGAAAAAGCAAGAAAATAAACCCAAACTGCATAGACCTAACTCGGTCTTACCGCGAAGTGGATCTGCGCCAAGTCATGTAGAGGATCAGTCTTTTCCACTCGCGGAGGAACACTGAGAACGGGCCCAATCGCCCGGAGAGCATGGTTGGCGGACACCAAATTGCACGCCGCCGCGGTGTGAATCCTCACGTCACGGACTTGGTGGACGCCAGTTGTGACGGGAGTAGCGTTGGCGGGGGCGGCAGTGGTGGAGGTCCCCCCAAACCCAGTCATCTGAGGCAACCTTTGCTGAATGGTTGCCCCGGACGAGCTGCCCGCTACATCCTCCTCGCGGCGAGCGGGCCTGGTCACCGCCGCCTCTGGCTCTGAAAGCGCCAAAGACAGCTGCTGCGCGGCCGACAACTGATTCGCCGCCCGAGCAGTTGGCTCCACCAAACGAACCGTCTTGCGGGGCCTTTCGACAGCTTGCGCCTGCGGCTGCTCGATCTCTTTCCGCTTTGAAACTTTTGGCGCCGCGCCAACCTTCTTCTTCTTCTTCTTCTTGTCAGCGCGCGGCGCGACGTCGTCCACCGACATCATGCTGACAAGGCTGGAGAAGTCAACACCTGCGCCAATAAATCGTAAGAGAGCGGTTAATAAGATAGAATGCAAAAGAAAAGAAATTTAACTAACCATCTCCAAACAGCTCCCCCAAGCAGGCTTCGCGGACACCCCGCGCGTATAAGTTCATGCGATGAGGCATGCAAGCCTCATATTCATCGTTGAGCCCGTCATAAAGTCCGGCGTCCGACTCGAACCCGATGACTCACTCCTACTGTCACCCTAGAAAATGGCCAAGTATAACCACTTCCTAAAGCGTAGTATAGCGGGTCGGGTTTTAATGTCAACCCAGGTCCTAGATGTGATGACTACTCGGTGAATTCTTGTTATTTAGCGGTGAACTTTTAGTGAAACTCAAGCAAACAAAACACAAAGCAAGTAAACGGTTTGTTGTCAAGTCAAGAGAGGTCACCCGGATATGGTTTCCCCCTAGACTGCAGTTAAGTCGGATTGCATTTTACCAAGTTCAGTTTTCATGAAAGTTATACTGCGGAAGGTTCTCAATTAGCCTGAAGTCTCGACTAAAGGTCTCCAGACCCTCTCAATCTGAGTCTCTAGCGGGCGACTAACCTCCACCGGAGTAAACAGATTGAGGCCCTAATGAACCAAACCTCCACTACCGAATCGACTTCGGTACAGAATAGCGAATTGGCTCCTCGACTAAAGTCACCAATTCGCTACCTTCGATTAAGGGTACTCTATCAACCTAGGCAGATATTCTCATTCCAGGTTAAAGCAGAAACAACAGGAATTTGATCAGGATTCAAGTCATTCAATCAATCAAACCTCAATCGAATATAATCAATTCACAAACACTGTACTTGGGTTCATACAATCAGACCTAGCATACAAATCTAGGGTTCTCCATACCCAGATGAATGGGGAAACTACTCCATAGAGAAAGAAGCAAAAGCAGATTCAGACACGGAAATCATACTGTGAAGTTGGATTCCTGCTTCTGGACGTTTAATCGCACTTCTCCAAGCTCAAGACGGGCTCCAATGGTGTTGAAGATCGATCTATGGCGCTTGAGAACTCTGGTTCGACGCTTTCTCTCTCTAGGTATCGGTTTCTCTCTCAAAAACTCGGAACCCTTTGAAAATTGGCCTTCTTCTTGTTTTATCAGCTGCCTGTCGCGATACCCGGTCAAAATACCCGGTCGGGTATTTTATGGTTCGACCGGGTATTTTATGAAACGCACCGTCTGACTAAGGGAAAAATACCCGGTCTACCACCAAAATCCCCGACCGGGGATTTATCGCCATCGCCCGGGCCCCCTTCTGCTTCTCACGGGTGCCCGAAGGAGGAAATACCCGGTCGAGGTCAGAATATACCCGGTCGGGTATTTCTTCCTTTGACCGGGTATTTTGGTCCAGCAGCATCCTTTGTCCAATCTTCGCTCCTTTCGATCCAGAACTCGTTCCTTCGCCTCGATTCCAACGCCAGGGACCTGAAATATGACATAAACACACAACCTAGCGTAAAATCGGCTTAAAATACGAGATTCCTCATCACAAACGACTTCAGAATAGGGGTGAAAACATGTATGATTATCGGTCTATCAAACTCCCCCACACTTAACCGTTTGCTTGTCCCCAAGCAAACCAAGTCAGACACTAGGTAAGCTTACATATTTCAATCAACCAACACTGGGGACAAGTCATAAAGGCACAAAACACGTGAATCGCACTGGTTTTCAAACATCAATACATGCACAACCTCAATGACAACCTGGACAACCACCACAAAGGACATTCGAATGCAGCAAATCGAGTAAAGGAAGAGTCTCTCGTCTGTTCACTAGCCAACCTAGACTTGATTCAACCGCCTACTCAAAACAGTCAACTCATGCATCCAACTCAAAACATCAGAATAGAGACCGAGCAATCTAGGTCCTCACCGGGGTACAAGAGCATATAGAGAATGGAAATGAATCGCTCACTCTCGACCAGTGGGGTCAGGACATTTTTTGATGCGAAAGATGCGCATGCTATTTCTCTCAATCCCTATCATCTCTTCACCATGATGGCAGCCTCTAAATGCTAGAGTTCACATATGGGGTGTCACCACTAACTAATCAGGAGGTCTTAGACACAGGTTCAAATGACTGGCTAGGGTCTTGGACATGGGGAAAAGGCCTTTAGGTGGTGGAAGTATTCATAGCAAAAAGGTTCCACATTTTCCAAACACACAATCACAGTCAAACAACCCGGTATTTCCTTTCTGCTATTCTGCATTACTCAACATCTTAAGAGCACAAGAGTGAAGGAGGCATAATCATCAGCATTTCCAAGCCAGACCGCTAAGAACCACTGCTTACTGGGCATTATTCAGATTTTTGGTAGTGGCTCTCTTTTACTTTCATTTTCTTTGTTTTTCTTTCATTTTTCTTTTCATTTCTTAAGAGAACCACCACTTCTGCATAAATTACAAACACCTGCCCAATTTTTAAGCACTACCTCCAACACTCACATAGACTTTAGCAGAAACAGCAGAGAATATATAAAACCACTCTGTGGAACCTTCTAAAAGATGCAACAAGGGTGATTTTTTCATTATAGACCAAAAGAAAGGATAACACACGGCTCAAAGGGGCTGACTAGGGGATATGACACATCAGGACAGTCAGTTTTGGGCGTGGGCTAATCCTATGCCCCCATCATCTTAGCTAGTGACAACGTGAATGCTACACATCATGGAAGAGGGATCTATCGCACAAGAAAGAAACGAGCAGGCTCAAATCTCACATGGCTACCTATATGCTCTATCTCACATTCTGATACCCTGAACTAGATGCATAAACGACTGTCAAGGATAAGTAATCAGATCAAGTCAGATCAAGTCACAGTTGCCAAGCAAACAGTTGAAAAACTAAACCCCTACATCGTTCTACTGCACATCTCAGTCCTCATCATAGGTTGTCCTAGTCGCAAACAAGTTGTCATGCATTAATCCGAAAACCAATCAATTCATCCATCAAAACACAGTGCCAATATGATCAAACAGCAGTACTCGGAGCCCTCAAATCGTAAGATTTGGACAGTGGACTAGGCTCCAAGCACACAAACAGAGCTAATGCAGTCAAAAGATAAACATTCCCCCCACACTTAAGATCGACATTGCCCTCAATGGAGAAGAGGGAAGGAAAGGGGAACGATGTTACCGGTGTGCACAGACTGCAGAAGACTGGAAATGGACCAGTCGGCATGGAACGGACTGGAGAGAGGACCAGTCGGGAACACAGGCAGAGCTAAAAGAGACCAAAAAGCTCAAACACATACGTTAGGTCCAACGGTCAGCCCAATAGTACATAGTCCATAATGAAAAGAAACAAAAAACCGACACAAAACAGACAGTTTGCATGCTGACACAGATAAAAACTCTCAAAACAAGCCCCTAGGGCCCTCCGAGACCGGAGAAATCAATCTGATCCATAAGGTCGTCGACGCCATCATCCGGAGGCTGCCGTGGTGGTGAATGCTCCCATCTGGTGGTCCAGTGGTGCTCTGCTGGAGGGTGGCAAGCCTGGAGTAGATGCTCGGAATACTCCATCAGACGGCGACCTCGGTCTCTCTCCCGCTCGATGAGAGCAGTAGTGTGGCCCATGTGGGTCTCCAATCGGCCAAGGCGCTCATCCACGCCCGTCATCCGGGACCGGTACTCGGCCTGGTGGGCCGAATACTGCTGGTAAAACTGGACCTGATGGTCCATGAGCTGCTGGTTCTGAAGACCCAGCTGCTGGAACTGGAGGCCCATCTGCTGGAACTGCTCCGTGAAGAAGTCCATCGACGGACCAGAAGGACCAGAGGAGGACTCGCCTCTCTCCGGTCTCCGTCGAGGCTGCAGATCCCCAGGGGGGGAGAGCGAGGGCTCCGGTGCGTCGGCATCCATCACGCCGTCATCATCATCGTCAGCATCCTCATCCACCTCCTCATCGTCCGAGTAGTCCGCATCCTCCTCGTCCGAGTCGAGATCAATCACCCCCGCTGGGGGCATAGAGAGGCCATCCACCCAGGTGCGGATGTCATCAGTGGCGAGGAGGCGCGCGTTGTTGAGCACGTCCCGGCTGAGGGGGGCAGAACCACCCAACACAGTCGCATTGTGAAGCCCCTGAAAGCTGATGTCGAAATGCCGCGCCAACCGTGTGATCAGGGGACCACAGAAGAGGTGGGTAGGATGCCCCCGGATCCGGTGGAAAGTGAGGGCCATGAAGGAGCCCAGGTGAAGCATGTGAGCCGGATCCCCCATCGAGTACATGGCGTATAACACCCTCTTCGGGATCTTGTGCGAACCGGTGGCGTTGGGGACGACGGACCGGGTGATCAGCAGGTTCAGGATGTGCCACTGCGGCTTCAGGGTGCTAACGGAGGTCTGGCCAGCATCGAAGTAGTCGTAGCCATAGGCGCGCCTGGCTATCCTGCGGTAGAAAGCAGTCTGGTTCCAGTCGGTCGGGTGGGCAACCTCGAGCTCATGGGCATCGAAGGGGTGGTACTCGATACCCAGAGCGTGGGCCAACCCGTCGATGGTCAGCTCCCTGTGATCGCCACCCAACCGGAACGTCACTGCATACTCGTCCCGGGCCATCGAGCGGTCGTAGCGATAGGTGGTGTAGAACTCCCACACCAACTCCGTGAAGGTGGGCTCGTCAATGGCAAGCAGGGTCCGCCAATCAGGGTGACTAATGGCGGTGCTAAGCTCCTGCAAGCAGTGGAGCTGCTCGAACACTGCCCACTCGAGGTGGTGATGCTTCTCCAGCTTCCCTCGTATCACCTTGAGGAACTGGTCCGCATACTCCGCGTGCAGGCGCAGATCCTGCACGAAGGGATGGTCCTGCGACATGGCCCTGCAAAATCAAAACACCATAGGTGGAGCCAAGAAAATAGATGGTCAGGACTAACGGCATGGGGTCAGCACTTCCCCCACACTCGAGTTCACCTAGGCTAACAAATTAAGCACAGCCAGATGAATCGCAAGCAACTCAACCAGAATTCAAGGCAGGATCACAGAATAAACCACAATCATCACCCAGACAGTCCATCTATCACCTACACAGCCATGCAAGCTCAAGTCATCCCTCACCCTAGTCTAAATTTGGCATGCCAACACAGTTCTCGGTCCTAGAATCTACAGTCCGATTTTCCATAAACTAGAAAGTAACAGGAACACACCTGGAAACACAAGGAGGACCGTAGCTAGGACTCGAAAAACGGGTGAGGGGCGCGAGGAGAGCGAAAAAAAAAATCGCCCCGGAAACTCGCCGGAAAATGGGCCGGAAAGTCGCCGGAAAGTCGCCGGAAAGTGCCGGTGATCGGCGGCGGCGGCGGCGCGGCGGCCGGCGACGGCGGAGGGAGGTGGTGGCGGCGTCCGGCGGCGGCGGAAGGCGGCCGGCGGCCGGCGGCCGGCGGCTTGTGATGGCTGCCGGCGGCGGCCAAGGAGGAGAGAGGGGAGAGGAAATGGGGGAAGAGAGAGAAGTGATTTTGGAAAAAATGAGAGGTAGAGAGAGAAATGACCGGGGGTTTCCTTTATATAGGAAAAATACCCGGTCGGGTCTAGAAAATACCCGGTCGGGTATTATCGAGTCCTCGACCGGGGATTTCTGCCAGACGCCGCGTTTCGAAGGGGTGCAAATGCCCGGTCCCTCGCCAAAAATACCCGGTCGGGTATTTTTGGCGGTGGATCGGGGGTTCCAAAACGCAGCGTTTGAGCAGCCAAAATTACCCGATCTCAGGCCAAAAAATTACCCGGTC
Organism: Linum tenue; assembly: GCA_946122785.1. Taxonomy (NCBI): domain Eukaryota; kingdom Viridiplantae; phylum Streptophyta; class Magnoliopsida; order Malpighiales; family Linaceae; genus Linum; species Linum tenue. The sequence goes on from CAMGYJ010000009.1 coordinate 29,604,231, forward strand.
GGGTATTTTTGGCCTGAGGCCGGGTTTTTTCCTTTTTTCGCCCCGGAAGGCAGAAGGGGGCCCGGGCATGAGCCAAAAATACCCGGCCGGGTATTTTGGCTCATGACCGGGTATTTTACCCTTCCGGCCAAAAATCTCATTCGTCCCAAAATCGCGACTCTCCTGCACAAAAACACCAAACCGAGGCATCGCCGACGACCGAACTTCATGACAAACATGCAACTGACTTGACTCGACACCAAAAACTCAGAAAAAAAAGGGAAAAGAAAATGCAAACCGTGGTGGGGTTGCCTCCCCACAAGCGCTTCTTTACCGTCTTTTAGCTGGACGCCCATGGCGGAACTAAGGGTCCGCGAGTTCCACCACCAACTCCGCACGTTCGACCTCGCCTCCTAGGTAGAGTTTGAGACGATGGCCATTCACTTTAAACGGCTCAATCTGCGGATTGGCAATCTCGATAGTGCCATACGGGAACACCTGGGTGACCGTGAACGGTCCAGACCACCGGGAACGGAGTTTTCCGGGAAAGAGCTTCAGGCGAGAGTTATAGAGGAGAACTCGATCACCAACCTGGAACTCTTTCGGCCCCCGCAACCGGGCATCGTGCAGGCGCTTGGTGCGCTCCTTGTACAGCCGGGTGTTCTCATAGGCGTGGTAACGCCACTCTTCCAGCTCCAACATCTGCAGTTTTCGCTCAACACCTGCAACATGAACATCCAAGTTGAGCAGCTTAAGGGCCCAGAAGGCCTTGTGCTCTAGCTCCACGGGCAAATGGCATGCCTTTCCATAGACAAGCCGGTACGGTGAAGTACCAATGGGCGTCTTGTAGGCAGTGCGATATGCCCACAGAGCATCATCGAGCTTGGTGGACCAATCTTTGCGGGACTGATCCACCGTTTTCTCCAGGATCCGCTTGAGCTCCCGGTTCGTCAATTCGGCCTGGCCACTGGTCTGGGGATGATAGGCCACGGACACCTTGTGAGTCACACCATAGCGAGACAGTAGTTTATCGAATTGGCCCTGGAAATGGGTGCCTCTATCGCTTATGATGGCTCTAGGTGTCCCGAACCGGGAGAAGAGCTGCTTCAAAAAACCACAAACACGTCTAGCATCATTGGTGGGCAAAGCTTGCGCCTCAGCCCACCTAGAGACGTAGTCAACAGCAACCAGAATATAGGTGTTACCAAAAGATGGAGGGAAGGGGCCCATGAAGTCGATACCCCAGACATCAAAAATCTCACAAGTTATAAACACATTCTGGGGCATCTCATCACGGGCAGAGATGTTACCTGACCTCTGGCATCGGTCGCACCTGCGTGCGAAGGCGTCTGCATCCTTGAAGAGCGTGGGCCAGTAAAAGCCCGACTGGAGCACCTTTCTCGCCGTGCGGTTTCCTCCGTGATGACCGCCAGTAGGTCCCTCATGACAGTGAGATAGAATGCCCTCCATCTCACTCTCCATGACACAACGACGGATGATCCCGTCGGCTCCAATCCGAAAAAGATGAGGGTCATCCCAGAAGTAGTACTTCAGATCGGAGAAAAACTTCCTCTTGGCGTGAGTTGTCATCCCCTTGGGCAGCTGCTGGCCCACTAAATAGTTCGCAAAATCGGAGTACCAGGGGGTGACACTCTCCACCAAGCACATCATCATCAACCTCTCGTCTGGGAAGGAGTCATCAATCTCCTCCACGAGGTTGTCCGCAGGGGGTGCGTCCAACCGGGAGAGGTGATCAGCTGCTACATTTTCTGCTCCCTTCTTGTCCCGGATCTCAATATCGAACTCCTGCAGCCTTGCTCATCAGGTATCTAATCGCGGAGTGATCTGTGTACACGGTCACGCGGGACAAGACCAGATAGGGGCGAAACTTATCAAAGGCAAACACCACCGCAAGCAGCTCCTTCTCTGTGGTGGTGTAGTTCTCCTGGGCATCATTCAGAGTTTTCGAGGCGTAGTAGATAGGTCGGAAGTGTTGATCTCGCCTCTGCCCCAGAACAGCTCCAACAGCAAAGTCACTGGCATCGCACATCAGCTCAAATGGTAGGGACCAGTCAGGAACAACCATGATAGGAGCCTGGGTGAGCTTCTCCTTCAAGGTGGTGAACGCCGCTGTGCAAGCATCAGTGAACTGGAAGGGGGCATCCTTCTCCAGAAGCTTAGTGAGGGGCAGGGCGATCCTCGAGAAATCCTTGATGAACCGCCTATAGAAACCTGCATGGCCAAGAAAACTCCGGATCCCCTTTACAGATGTAGGAGGAGGCAGCTTGCTGATAGTCTCGATCTTTGCTCTGTCTACCTCGATCCCCATCTTGGAGATCTTGTGCCCAAGAACTATGCCTTCTCGAACCATGAAGTGACACTTCTCCCAACTCAGTGCCAGGTTCGTTTCTTCACACCGTTTAAGGACCAATTCCAGGTTATGGAGACAGTGAGAGAAGGAGTCTCCATAAACCGAGAAGTCGTCCATAAACACCTCCATGATCTCGCCGACCAGACGGTCAAAGATGGCGAGCATGCATCGCTGAAAAGTGGCTGGGGCGTTGCATAGCCCGAATGGGATCCGCCGGTAAGCAAATGTGCCGAAAGGGCAGGTGAAAGTGGTCTTCGCCTGGTCCTCCGGTGCAATAGGGATCTGAAAATACCCGGACATCCCATCCAGGAAGCAGTAGAACTCGTGCCCCGCCAATCTCTCCAGCATCTGATCAATGAACGGCAGCGGGAAATGGTCCTTCCGAGTAGCGTCGTTGAGACGCCGATAGTCGATGCAAACACGGTACCCAGTCACCGTGCGCATCGGAATGAGCTCGTTCTTCTCGTTAGGCACCACGGTCATCCCACCCTTTTTGGGCACCACCTGGGTGGGACTGACCCATTCGCTGTCAGAAATGGCGAAAATGATCCCGGCATCCATCAACTTCACGATCTCTGCCCGAACCACAGCCTCCAGGTTCGGCGTCAATCTCCTCTGCGGCTGCCTCACTGGCCGCATCTCATCCTCCAGCAGTATCCGGTGCGAGCAAAAAGAGGGGCTGATCCCCCGGATATCTGTGATCTTCCATGCCAAAGCTCGCTCGTACTGCTTCAGCAAGGCCACCAGTCTGGTCTTCTGCTCGGGTGTGAGGGTCGAGCTGATGATAACTGGCAGCTTATTCCCCTCCCGGAGAAATGCATACTCCAAATGAGGAGGGAGGGGCTTAAGCTCCAGCTCTGGTGGTTCCTCCAGAGAAGTGGTGATGCGGGTGGAGGATGAGATCGGTTTAAACAGCCTGTCGCCCTCCAAGAAGGGGCCACTCTCCAATGCGGCCAACTGCTCCGCCAGCTGCGGCTCCTGCAATGCCTGCTCACCTAGCAAAATACAACGCTCAAGAGCATCATCAGTACCCGCACTCGTGATGGCGAGTGCGGTCTCAAAATCGGCAAGCATATCACAGTAGTCTATGTCATCATGCAAATGAGAATGTTTCCCATTGTCAGACACAGAAAAAGTAGCCTGTTCATCACCAGCACGCAGAATCAATTTACCACTATGCACATCAATAAGCGCCTTGGCGGTGGCGAGAAACGGTCTACCCAAAATCAAAGGCACATCCACATCCTCATTTATATCCAAAATAACAAAATCAACAGGATATGTGAATGCACCAACATTAACAAGCAAGTCCTCAATGATACCCCTAGGATGCACGATAGATCGATCAGCTAACTGAATGCTCATCCTAGTAGCTCTAGGTTCACCTAGGTCTAGCTTCTTAAACAGTTTATAGGGCATGACATTTATACTAGCGCCTAGGTCCGCCAAGGACTTTCCTACATGCATGCTGCCAATAACAAGAGGGATAGTGAAACTCCCTGGGTCTTTGCGCTTCTCGGGCAGCTTGTTCTGCAGGATGGCAGAACACTCCTCGCTAAGCATCACTGTCGAGAGATCCCCAAGTTTCTTCTTGTTGGTGAGGAGGTCCTTCATAAACTTGGCATACTTGGGCATCTTCGACAGTGCCTCCACGAACGGCATGCTGATGTTTACCTGCTTCAACATTGCCATGAACTTGGCAAACTCTGTCTCCAGCCTGTCTTTATGAAGTCTAGTGGGGAAAGGCAGCTGGGGTATATGCTCCTTAACCACAGGTTGTGGCTTGGGGGCAGGTGCTGCGCTGCCTTCCTCCACTTCTGCAGTATCAGCTGGAGGTGTTGAAGCAGGAAGTGGGTCGTCTTGCCTGGGCTGGGCAGGAGTAGCAGATGTAGTCTTGCCACTCCTGGTGGTGATGACATGGGCAGTCTCGTGAGGATCGCGAGGATTGGGGACAGTGGTGGCAGGCAGAGTCCCCGGTGCCCTCGTAGTGTTCTGGCGAGCTAAGCCCCCTATCTGGTGCTGGAGATCCTGCAGAATGGCACCCTGATTCCTCTGTCCTGCCTCCAGTGAGGCTACACTCTGGTCCAACCTCGTGATAGTCGCCTGAGTGCTCGTCATGAAAGCCTGCAAAATATTCTTCAGATCAGATATCTGAGGATCTGGTGCTGCGGCTGCTGGAGGCTGAGCAAACTGGCGCTGGGGCTGCTGGAATGGCTGCCCTTGCCTAGGCTGGTAGGGCTGCTGCTGTGGTGGCTGCCCCTGCCTAGCCTGGAAGGGCTGCCTCTGCTGGAAACCACCTGCTGGTGCTGGGAAACCAGGTGGTTTGTTGGTGTTGCTGCTCCAGGCGAAGTTGGGGTGCTGGCGCCATCCCTCATTATAGGTGTTGCTGTATGGGTCCAGGCGCCGAGCATTTGCTATGAAGTCCACCTGCTCTTGGGGAGTAGAAGACTCCCTCATCGACTGACAATCCTCCACCAGGTGATTCGGGCTCTCACACCACTGGCACTGGGCTACTGGAGGCGTAGCTACTCCTCGGCCCGGAAAGATACTGTTAGGCTGCTTCAATGTCTGCACCAACTCAGCCACTTGCTGCTCTAACCCGGACCTGGTCTCCATAGCATGCACACCCCGGTCCCGGGAGTTCCTGCCTCTGTGGTTCTGCCCCCAGGAATGGTCTCGGGCAGCCAAGGTACTGATCATCTGGTTCAGCTCGGGTGGAGTCTTAGTAAGGATATCCCCTCCTGGGCATAGAGACTCGATCACCCTCTGGCTGTCTGGAGTGAGGGCGCTGTAGAAGTTCCCTACTGTGAAGGCATCGCTGAAACCATGATGGGGACACTGCCAGAAGTATCCCATGTACCGCTCCCATGCATCACGAAGGGACTCATCTGGCTCCTGGCGGAAGTGAGTGATCTCCCTCTGTATCTCTGTGGTCTTCGATGCCGGATAATACCGGTGCACGAACTTGTCAGCCAGATCGTCCCAAGAGGTGATGGACAATGGGGGCTGGGTCTCCAACCACCTCTTAGCATTCCCCGCCAGAGAATGGGGGAAAAGGTGAAGGCGGATTGCATCATCTGGAACACCATTCAGCTTGAACCCGTTCGTCAGCTGCAGAAAACGGGACAGGTGTACCCGGGCTTCCTCATCCTTCAAGCCATGGAACTGGATAGAGGTGGTGATGAGTTGAATCCAGCATGGCTTGATCTCGAAGTTGTTTGCAGGAATGGGCGGATAGAGGATGACCGGGCGGATGTCAGCAATCCGTGGAGTATAGAAGTACTCCAAGGTGGGACCCGGTGGTGGCGGATGATGATGGTTCCCAGGTCCCGGGGGGTTTTGGTCGTTCCCCAGGATCTGGTTGTGAGGAGGCGGGTTCTGATCGCCTTCCATCTCGTGCTCGTCCTCGGAGTCGCTGGTCAATTGGCCGTCTCGGCGCTCCACCGTAGCCAGTCTAGCTCGCTGTTGTCTCCGAAGTTGTTTGCAGGTGCGCTCAATCTCAGGATTCAACGGCAGTAAACTTCCCGACTGGCTACGGGTCATGCACTATCTGCACACAATCAAACAAAGCAAACCCCGTGAAGGCACAAGTGGGAAAGACAAAACTCAATGCAAAAATGAAAATGCCAAAGTAACAGAAATCACTTTTCTTCAACAACCTAGCCGTCCCCGGCAACGGCGCCAAAAACTTGACTCACTCCTACTGTCACCCTAGAAAATGGCCAAGTATAACCACTTCCTAAAGCGTAGTATAGCGGGTCGGGTTTTAATGTCAACCCAGGTCCTAGATGTGATGACTACTCGGTGAATTCTTGTTATTTAGCGGTGAACTTTTAGTGAAACTCAAGCAAACAAAACACAAAGCAAGTAAACGGTTTGTTGTCAAGTCAAGAGAGGTCACCCGGATATGGTTTCCCCCTAGACTGCAGTTAAGTCGGATTGCATTTTACCAAGTTCAGTTTTCATGAAAGTTATACTGCGGAAGGTTCTCAATTAGCCTGAAGTCTCGACTAAAGGTCTCCAGACCCTCTCAATCTGAGTCTCTAGCGGGCGACTAACCTCCACCGGAGTAAACAGATTGAGGCCCTAATGAACCAAACCTCCACTACCGAATCGACTTCGGTACAGAATAGCGAATTGGCTCCTCGACTAAAGTCACCAATTCGCTACCTTCGATTAAGGGTACTCTATCAACCTAGGCAGATATTCTCATTCCAGGTTAAAGCAGAAACAACAGGAATTTGATCAGGATTCAAGTCATTCAATCAATCAAACCTCAATCGAATATAATCAATTCACAAACACTGTACTTGGGTTCATACAATCAGACCTAGCATACAAATCTAGGGTTCTCCATACCCAGATGAATGGGGAAACTACTCCATAGAGAAAGAAGCAAAAGCAGATTCAGACACGGAAATCATACTGTGAAGTTGGATTCCTGCTTCTGGACGTTTAATCGCACTTCTCCAAGCTCAAGACGGGCTCCAATGGTGTTGAAGATCGATCTATGGCGCTTGAGAACTCTGGTTCGACGCTTTCTCTCTCTAGGTATCGGTTTCTCTCTCAAAAACTCGGAACCCTTTGAAAATTGGCCTTCTTCTTGTTTTATCAGCTGCCTGTCGCGATACCCGGTCAAAATACCCGGTCGGGTATTTTATGGTTCGACCGGGTATTTTATGAAACGCACCGTCTGACTAAGGGAAAAATACCCGGTCTACCACCAAAATCCCCGACCGGGGATTTATCGCCATCGCCCGGGCCCCCTTCTGCTTCTCACGGGTGTCCGAAGGAGGAAATACCCGGTCGAGGTCAGAATATAACCGGTCGGGTATTTCTTCCTTTGACCGGGTATTTTGGTCCAGCAGCATCCTTTGTCCAATCTTCGCTCCTTTCGATCCAGAACTCGTTCCTTCGCCTCGATTCCAACGCCGGGACCTGAAATATGACATAAACACACAACCTAGCGTAAAATCGGCTTAAAATACGAGATTCCTCATCACAAACGACTTCAGAATAGGGGTGAAAACATGTATGATTATCGGTCTATCACCCGAGCATACTGCCCTTCTTCCAGGAGGTGGGCTCCGCCATGGACCCGCTCGCCCATTCCCCGGGAGTGGGTTTAACATAAAAAAATTGCTCGAACCAAGTCTTCTTCAACTTGGGCGAGCCATACACAAAGCCATCGGGGCGGTTGTCGCGCCGCTGGATAGAAAGACAGTCGCTCCGCGTGGTGGCCTCCTTGATTTTGTACATCTTCCTGAATAGGCCATAGGTGGGCTCGATATTAAGCCTTTTGCACGCGAAACGGAGACAGCTCGCGTGCATGATGACCGATGGGGAGAGCCGCCCGACGGAGCACTTAAGGCGCTCATATATAGCGCACAGCAACGGGTCGATGGGGAATTTGAACCCCATCACCCAGTATTCCGCATAGACGCCGAACCACCCCGGGGGACAATTGCCCACCATGCTGCGCACCGACGGAGCAGCGTATTCCCAATTGGGGGGCAAACCCAGCCCGCGGACCAACTCCTCCACATCGTCCACGTCATATGTAGAGGAGTGCTCGGGCCCGCGCATGAGGTTGTCCGACGGCGCCGGCTGATCACCCCACATCTCGGCCCACTCAATCACCCGATATGCAGCGCCGACGCCTTGCGGCCCCAGGCGGGCCATGGCCTCGGTAACGCGCTCAACGGCGCGAGGCGCGAATTACGCGCCAAAGTCCCCTTGCGCCATCTCGTCGGCGACTTCATCGTCGTCAGCGACTTCATCGGCGGCGACTCCATCGGTGGCGACTCCATCGTTGGCAACTTCATCGTCAACGTCCGGCCCACCATCCTGATTACGCCGGATGATCAGTACCCCCCGAGCTGGCCGCATCGCTTCCCCACTCCCGGAGGTGATTATACCCACATCAGAGGAGATCCCGGCCCCATCGCCTGACCTAGCCTCGAACGACGGCGTCGCCGGAATCCCACCGTCACCACCGCCGTCTCCGCCGTCAGATCCGCCATTCCAATCCTCAGAACCACCGTTCCCGTCACCGGAACGGTCAGAAGAACTGTGCGAGAGAGGGGAGAAATTACCTTCTTCGCCTTGCACGACCTCAGCCTCGTTGTTGTTGATGCTAGACATGATACCGACTCGAAACTTAGCAACAGCAGAAGAGAATTGAGGTTGCAAAAGGAGGAGAGAAATCTCAGGGAAAGAAAAAAGAGGCGATAATCGAAAGAAACAGGTGAACCCTCCCTTCCCACAACAATCCTATATTTATAGTCGGTCAGGGGGAAAGCAAAGGGCCAAAGTCGGCCAGCGGAATGCGAAGGGTTAAAGCCACATAGGGATCCGTAACCGTCAGATCCCACCAAATCTTTTTGAAATTCAAAAAATCCCCGCCCAAGTAGCCTAATCACACAGTGACACGTGGATACCTACCATCATAGGCACTAGTCGGCGACGCCACAAGTGCCGCGCACCGCCTGGGGGGCACGACACACCTGCGAAGAAAGAAAAACGCGCCTCGCGCCGCGCGCGCCGCGCGGGGAAGACAACCCCATACGCGCGTCATGACTAATCCTCAATGCGGGGAGATACGCGCGTAACAAAGCCCAACAACGAGCGCGCTTTAGCACAACGCGTCGCCGGTTCAAAGTATCGCGCACGGAGAAGAACCCAAACACGAGCGCACGTAGGAGCCAACCAATCGCGACAAGCGGAGTAAACAAGCGGAATAAGCCCAAAGGACCCGCCTCACGGAGATCGCACAGGCCCGAGTCTGTCAAGAAGAAACCCAAACAGGGGGCGTTCACAAAACACCCCCTGATGGGGGGCAATTGTTGGGCATATGACTCGGGCCTAGCCGCGCCAAGGAACAAGTCGGGCCCAGCCGCGTCAAGGAACAGTGCGCGACTAAATATACCCCGATGTGGCAGCGCGAAGACCCCGAGCGCGACACCTCGTCGTAGTTAACAACGTCTTGGCGCGAAGAGCTTAGGCGCAGAATGGGTTACATGCGCCAAGTGAGAGCATAGCGTAGGCTAAACCAAGGGACAAGGAAAGCGTAGCTTTCCTCCCCAGAAGGTAGTCACATCAGGCCCATGGATAGGCCTCTGACACGTCCTAGGTAGAGGGATGACCAGGACATGGCCTAAAATCCTTAGTATGTTAGTGGTCACATCATTGTATCCTCGCATGAGTCAACCACTCACCCACCACCATGAAGCCTATAAATACGGCATTTACTACGGTGGGTGAGGGGATCGCATTTTTTGGGCATTCTCTCTCTATAGCAACAACTTCTCTCTCTAAAAAGGGGACTCACTTTCCCGTCAAACTCTCCAATTCTCCTCCCTCTGATCAATCCCCACGCTTGCGTTCTTCTTGACCCGAACTCTCACCCGAATCTAACTCCTACACTCAGTTAGGTTCAAACAGTTTTCCATTTTAGCATCCGATGAATAATATAGAAGAGAAATGCTAGAAATCTCAAACTTTTTAGCAAATAAGAAAAGAGTTTTGTTTGTTTTTATAGGGCTTGACCCAATCAATTAATTTTATTCTTTTTAATGATAGGTTTTATTTTTAGAGAGCTAATCTAAACGAAAAAAAAAAATGTATAGAAACAAACTAAAAGGTTGCATTCATTATTATTAACTTAGATTTATGTGTTATTAATGATAATGACGATTGAAAGTGTTAACATAAGGTACGTCATTTATAATTAGAACTTGCCCACCATGAAAGGATGAGAGCTATCCATGTGCTGATGTGACAGTAATTTAGTTTTGAATAATACCTAAAGTGAAGATGAAAGACAATGGTAGATCAAGAAGGGCAATTTAAAACCCTGCCACCATAATATGAAAGTACTTAAAAATGGAAAGAAGAGTAGAACCCGACCGGTTAATCACAAGCAGCCAAATACCGTTGGAGAAGAGAGGTCAGTCATCAGCTGCGGATCACGGGAGAATAGGGAGTTGTCGTCACTACTTGGCTTGTTTTACTTCGTATTCTCAATGATAAGAACTTTTTTTGCCAATAGGAAAAATATGTTACAACTACTCAATTGTTTCTCATCTAATTGCTGCCTCTTGTAACTGACGCAATGAAAAAACTCTATATGTCTTACCATTTTCCTTACATGTATGATGTATCTATGCATAAAATAGCAGAGAAGAAAATAGACATGCTAGAAATCTCAAAATTTTGAGTGTATAAGAAGAGAGTTTTGTTTGTTTTATAGGGCTTGACCCAATTTTTATCTTTTATTTTTTCCAATTTCCAATTTTAATTTTAGAGAGATCATCTATACTTGGAAAACCAATAGAAACAAACCAAAAGATTGCATTCATTGTTATTAACTTAATGCACATTTTAATGATAATAATGATGATTTTAAGTGTAAAGAAAAAAAAATTATAATTAGAACTTGTCCACCATGGATGAATGAGAGTCATCCATGTGCTTATGTGGCAAAGATTTAGTTTTGAATTCCTATAATATTAAGTAAGGAAGGATATATATACCAAGACTATCAATTACAATAAGTACAGTCACGTCATCTTTGGAAGTGCGTTAATGTCTTGATGACACTAATGTGAGGATTAGAAGATGAAAAGGCTAAATCATCGAAATTTGCTAATGGTGTTATTAAGCACGTGCATGATTAGTTCTGTTGACAATTTCTAGGAAATTTTTGCAGCAATTGTTTTTTTGGGTGAAAAGTTGAAAACCTTTCAACATTTCTTGTCCCCTGAGTAGTGACGGCCCATCAAGGCACCAACGGCCACTTATTAAGAAGGCTATATTACTATTGAGATAAGTAGGGGTGGCTATACGGTCCGGTCTGGTTAAATTGGCCCAAATTGATCCGTTCCAGTCCGATTTTTTTGAAAATATAAGGACCGAAGATTGGATTGGATACAGTCCGGTCTTGATCCGGTCCGATCTTGACCCGGTCCGGTCCCAATTCGATCTTGATTTTATATTGACATTGTGGGAATTTGAGTGGCCTAAGGCCTAAAAGGGTGAGGAGTTGGTTAAGTTTTGTACTAAGTGCAAAGGTTTGTGACCGTTTATGCAAATTACACTTAAGTTTTGGGTGTTGAGCTCTCTTATCCGATTTTTATCCGGTTTTTTACCTCAAATCTAAGCCCAAAGATTGGATTGGATTGTTTACTATCCGATCCTGGTCCAGTCTCGGTCCGGGTTATACGGTCCGGTTTCCGGTTTTTTATCCGGTCCCGGTCCAAATAGCCAGCCCTAGAGATAAGGGTTGGATTAGATGCATCAATTAAAAAATACAATTGTCTGCCTCACTCCAAATAATTGTAATTGTATCAAAACGAGTCAATTGAAATCTCCTAATATAATTGTTGTATCTAAAATGTGTGCTGCAAAATGGATCAATTTGGCCAAATGATTTCAAAATGAAACAATTGAGTTAAATTGATCAATTAGAATTTCTCATCCAAACGACTTGCTTTTATTGGGTGTTTGGAAAGGGGGAAATCTACCGAGGTGGACATTGGTGTAAAAAATCCAAGATTGAGTCTCTATGTCGGATTTTTTTTCCAGAAATAGCACCATTAAAAAAATAATTACAAAAATAGCACCCAGCTCACACAAATTCCAAAAATAGCACCATTTTTAAAAAATCGCAGCTTGAGACAGATGTGTTCACACACAGCGCATTACTGTCGATGGGCAGATGGGTTAGGATGGTGATGTCCTTTAGTGTGACGGTGCACTCTCCTTCGCGAAAGTTGACGCAATGTGTTTCTTTTCGCCATCTCTCCACCAATGCGGTGATGAGTCGACGGTAGATTTTTATACCTGAAAAATGCCTAATCGACTCCAACCGTGCCTTTTTGAGAAAGGGCAAGATAGTGTCATTCCATGGGAGCACATTGGTCGAACCCCTGTAGCGAATTATTTGGTGTGCCTCCTAGCGAAAATTTTAACGTTACCATAAGTTTATGATATACTAGTATCAATGTTTTTTATAAATAAATAAATAAAAATAAATTATTTAAATTTCACCATATTTTTATTATGAATCTATTATAACAAACAATTTAAAATAATTCAAGGTTGTTTCCAAGATATATACATAATTTCATAAAACAAACATAATCAATTAATTAAAATAAATAACAATTTAAATGAATAATAATTAAACAGATACATATTCAAATATTTTAAATTAATAAAATTAATTTTGTACATATACACATAAATCCATGATATTATTTTGTAAATCGTATTGGTTGTTTTAAATAATTTAATCGAATACAATACAATACTCGTTAGACTCTTAGAAGAGGTATACATCTTCTTAGAAATGCAACCTTTTTGACAGAAAAAGGGGATCCAAGGATCGCTTAAAACTCAATTTTCCTAGGGAATGGAAGGATCTGATAATCGCTTAAAATCTCATTTCCTTAGGCATGCATCTCTTTATAAAGAGTCTAAGTAAGTGGCGTTATGTATTCAATTAAATTATTGAAAACAATCATTCAACCAATACGATTAAAAATGATCAAATTTATTTTATATTCCACTAAGTACGTTAGCAAAATAAAAGAATGAGTGAATGACAAATGATGAAGAATTGTATGTACCTCGTGATCGTTCCAAACATCCCTTGAACGATGGTTGGGTTGGTCGTACGACACGGTTGGATCACTAGGTCCTTGATCAACATAATATTGTTGGTTGTATATATCTACGTCATCCTCAACCTACGAGAGAATAACAACAAGGTTAGTACATAGATGAATTAAAAAGGTTATAACAACAACAAAAAATTGGTAAAATGAGTACGTATCGCTTGAAATTCATCATAATAAAATCCCTTTACTTGGAACCACTCATCCATTTTTTTGCGAAAGTCAGACAGAGATTCGACGGGTTTTGAAAGAAAAACCAAAGAAATGTTTTTTTATGGCAGATTGGACTTTGCCGCAACCAACAGACACTATTTCCTAAGCTTTTTGAGGGAGGGGGATGGATAGAGAGATAATTTTAGAGAGACAGAAGAATGGGTTGTGGTGTGAATAAATGGAGAGGGGGTAGGGGGTTTTATAGCACTCAGACTGCACCCTCTAGGGGCGGTTTAGTAATTTCACCCTCACCAAAATCTCATCTCAAGGGCGTGGTTCACGCAACTCGAGGAGCAAACTGTTCCCCTAACGCGCGGTTCTGGATTCTTGACGCGGATCGTTGGATCAACAAAAAATCATTTTTAGTAGGAGTAAAAAAAAAGGTGTATGGATCATTGTATCAACAATCCAATATACCGTAGCCAAGTTCGATATGAATATAGATAAAGCTAGAATTAATTAGACTAGAGCAATAGAGTATTAAACAATCAAACTCGCATTGAACAAAAGTAGAGCACAAAATTTAACGTGGTTCAGCCTCTCAGAAAAACTTTACTCCATGGTAATTAACTTGATGTTTTGTCTTATTCAATTCACCTGCTATATACTCTAATTAAGGGATATATTGTCGGCCATGCACAAGGCCTAACCACAAAGCGTGTGCATCTAATCATCGTCCAGTCCTCACAATATAACATATATACAATTTGGTCCCTTGACATAACGTAACTATATGTATAATATACCTTTCAATATATTCAATACCCCCTCAAAGTGATGGTGCTTGACGCAACATCAATTTGTGTGAAAGAAACCTAACCAATGCCGGCTCATGGAGAATGCTTTAGTAAGAAGATCTGCTGGTTACTCGTCTGTCGTAATATACTGCAACTGAAGTCATCCATTTGATACTAACTGACGAATGTAATGAATATATAGAGCTCAACTATTCACCTCTAAACCGGCCAATTGTCATCCCTTAAAAAATCTAATGTACAGGAAGAAGGTATAAGTATACGATATACGAATGTATAGTTTGTCCTTGAGTGTGGTAGTTTATAGGCCTAAACTTTTATAGATCGTGGTTGTAATAGGTTCATATTGATTGCACTTGAGTCATGTACTCTTGATGGTATTTAATAAAAATAAAACCTACTCTTCATTAAAGAACGTACGAATCCAATCAAAATTGTCATTCACTACCTATTGATTTCGATGATAAACATACAAATTTTCTTATTCTTACTATACAACAAAATTTTGCTGAATAGGATTTAGATATATTATGTAATGTTACCGGTGATCACTTATCGGATGTTGTTAATTGTGACTTGCGAGTTACGTGGTGCAGGTCCCTATCCCTGTCCCTGTCTCTAATTTTGATTTCTAATTAGGGAAGACGGAAGACCTGAGCGTCACTGTCAGCAAGGAGGTGGAAATTGTTAAATTCAGATTAATCAATGAAAAAAAAAACCCTTATTAATTCGAGATACCAAAATCAATTAAATACTAGCTACGTAAATTATGTGGACATAATTATCAATCATTATTGGATTATTATAAAGTAAATATAAATAACTCCTCCACTGCCTTACTCCATCACTCTCACGGAACGGAACTAGCCCGCCAGCAGGCAGGCAGCTACAAACCCACACACACCCGACCCGTATCTCTGTCTCTCTTCTCCTTCTTCCTTCAACCTTGTTCTGCTGAATCTCCAGAGAGGGGAAAGCTTTTGCCTTCTTCTCGTCCTCCCAAGATTCAAGATCCACTTTTTTCTCGGAAACCAATCGCGAGCCAACCAAAACAATCACCGGAAAAGGGACAAATTCCCTTTTCAATTCTCTAATTCTCCTCGAGGAGCTCCTCCTCGCCTCTCGAATACGTTTTGAGGTACCGTGAATTGTTCGTACTTTCTATCTCTCTCGCAATCGGATTTTCTTGGCCTGTTGATTGCTGCTTTCCCCTGTTTTGAACGCGTTCCTTTCGGCGGTTCGATGCCAATGCGAGCTACGCCCGTAGGTAGTTCGCAGTCGGAGAGGGATTTTCTTCCCTTTCGTTGCTTAATCTTGTTAACGCTTGCCGTTTTCCGTCGTCTGTTTGGTTGCTGAGGAAATTTTGTCTCAAATGGAAGTGTGGTTTAACGTTTTTTCCCCATCTCAAACTGGTGATTTCGATTTGGTTGCCCCCCTCTCTCTTTAGCTCCATAGAACTTTCCACTCCACTCACTTTGTCTCAGCGACCAAACACGGGTGAAGTGATTTGGGAGAAGGCAGAATTCTTTATGTAAAGCTCTCTTGCTCTGTTATTGAGCATTTGAGTGTGTGAAGTGACGTTCCTTCTATAGTTCCTTGAGGACTTCTGCAATACTCTGAATTTCGACTTCAGATATTGTTTATCTGATCTAAAATTACTTGAAGCTCAATCATTTCTCATTTGAGAAGTGAATCAATTCAAACCTACTCTTAAGGTTTTCAATCTTTTTCAGCTTAGTTCATACGGCAGAGATTGCTCCCTGACCACCTGTTGGGTCAAATTTGAGCTGTAATTCCTGAAAGTAACTTGAGGGGGCTGTTTGTGGGAGAGAGTCTTATAGTTATAGAGGTTAAACGGGCAAACCACGCAGCCTGAAACATGTTTAGGTTGGCGCCTTGAAGGTGAAGAGTAGTGTAAAAAAAGCAAAACTTTAGCTACTTTCTTGGATTTTACTTCCAGTGGAATATCTATCTTTTTCTATGTCCTTTGTTTGGGTCAACTGCCCTTTTCTCTGTTGACCTTAAAGTTTAGAACTTGAACTTGTGGTATACTAAATTCTCTCATAAGATTATTTATATTTCATAGGCTGCATAAACATGAGCTGATGGAAATAGCTTAGTTTGCAGTAGGTAGCAGGTTATGGCATGATTCTGGTCTTATCTAATGGGTGTTTTAATATAGTGCAAGTTCTGATTGTGTGATACGCCGTACGCTGTTCTTTCTACTTGTTGATTTCTTCCCTACTGTAGCTATGAGCTTGATAATGGGAACTATTTTCTTCCTTTTGGTATGCCTGAATGTGCTGCGACTAAAATCAGGCAACAAATTTGGACAGTAGGCTGCATATTTGTATCAAGCATCTTAAAGCAGAGGACAACTTAGAAGTGTTTGTGTGTGTAAAGTTATTTTGCCAAAAATCGGATGTGCCACAAGATTGAGGGAGATGTTTCACTGATTATCAATCTGGTTCTCTGTTTCACAAGAACAGAGTTTCATTCTGTTATTACTTATTACAAAGCAAGCTGTAACACTGTTATCATTGCTGTCTTTCTCTTACTCAGGTCTTTGTAGCCTTTTCTTTTGTCGGAGAAGATGGTTGCCTTTGGGAAAAAGCTAAAGGAGAGGCAAATTCAAGAATGGCAAGGGTACGTTGCAGTCACATACTGTCACATTAATGCAGTTTGTTTGGTTGCAATGAACTTAACGAGAAATTATATACCAGAAATTTCTCGTTCTAGTGTAAAAAATGAAGGAGTCATCTCTTTCTTTTGATGACTTTGATATCTGTAGTCACTCTCTTTTATGGAAACAGTTTGCAAGAGCGATGGTATAATTCTGTTATGTCCTTAAAATTTTTGTCATCTATTTATTGAACTTGTAAGGTTTCCAATTTATTTCTCATTGAAATTCACAAGGAAGTGCCCTTTACTTTGTCTTTACAGTTTCCTTATGGTATTTGTTTTTTCCTGTTCAGATACTATATCAACTACAAATTGATGAAGAAGAGAGTGAAACAATATGGCCACCAAATTGAAGTTGGAACACTAGATCGGCGCCATGTTCTCAAGGACTTCTCGAGAATGCTTGATTGTCAGGTACTTATTAATGCATGAGAGTCTGATTATGCTTTTTGTAATTGGCTATCTCTAGAAAATTTAGATTACGTATTCACTGATCTACCAATTACTTCAGATTGAAAAGATAGTCCTGTTTCTGTTGGAGCAACAAGGGCTACTTGCAGGAAGGATAGCCAAGCTTAACGAAGATCAGGATGCTCTACAACAAGAGCCAGATATAGCGAAGCTATCCCAGTTGCGGGAAAATTATAGGGATGTCGGGAGGGACCTTTTGAAGCTTCTTTTCTTTGTTGAAATAAATGCTGTGGGCCTGCGTAAGATCCTGAAGAAGTTTGATAAACGTTTCGGTTATCGATTCACCGATTACTATGTGAAGACTCGAGCTAATCATCCTTATTCCCAGCTTCAGCAAGTGTTCAAGCATGTGGTAAAATGCCACTCATACGCATTATCATATGATTCTGCCAGAGATTGATTACAGATCCCAAAGTGGGACTGTCCTTCCCATCCAAGTCTTGTTTAACTTATTACTGGAAGTGCAGGGTCTTGGGGCAGTTGTTGGAGCCATATCCCGCAATCTTCATGAACTTCAGGAGCATCAAGGAAGTTTCTTATCCATTTATGATCAATCTGTGCTTCCGCTTGAGGTTATTGTTTGCTCCTTTCTGTTTAAGTTTTGAGTTTGTGATATCAAGTTGTGACAGCACTCACATGGCCAAAGACTGATAGTAAACATATCTCTTAACAGGACTCTGTTGTTGATGCAATGAAAGCGGCAGTTGACCGGTTAAGCCACTCAACCAACTTCTTGAACTTCTTGGCACAACATGCACTTATTATGCAAGAGGAGCTTCCAACTCCCATTGAGGAGAGCATTGATGATAAGAGATACCATTTTATGTCTCTTATCCTGAATCTGGCAAACACATTCCTTTATATGATAAACACCTATATTATAGTACCCACAGCAGATGACTACTCCATGAGCCTTGGTGC
This sequence comes from Linum tenue, assembly GCA_946122785.1. Classification (NCBI taxonomy): domain Eukaryota; kingdom Viridiplantae; phylum Streptophyta; class Magnoliopsida; order Malpighiales; family Linaceae; genus Linum; species Linum tenue. The sequence goes on from CAMGYJ010000009.1 coordinate 29,622,302, forward strand.
ACCGGCAACAGTTTGTGGTATTGTGATTGGATCAATGGCTGTTGCTCAAGTCTTCTCTTCAGTATACTTCAGTGCATGGTCCAATAGATCATACTTCAGGCCTCTTGTGTTCAGCAGCATCGCTCTTCTGATCGGAAATGTCATGTATGCAATGGCTTATGATTTCAAGTCAATCACAATACTTCTGTTAGGCCGGCTTTTCTGTGGGTAAGTAATTATTCAACTCCTGAATATATATCTGCTTATTGTGTACCAAGAAAAAAAAATCAGGTCTATTCTCCTACTGTTTTTTTATTTTATTTTTGTAATTGTTAAACTATCAGTAAGTTAATATGGCTCAGAGGGCTCTGAAGCAAAAAGGTTGGCAACTGCAATATGATATTATGAAGTCACTTAAATCTCATTAGTGGACTGATGTTAGCGCGCCAACTGGTTCATTATTGCTTTGATGTTACAGTAAATTACTCCTTGTACTGCAGGTTGGGTTCTGCTAGAGCTGTGAACCGGCGTTATATCAGTGATTGTGTGCCACTTAAGCTACGTATGCAAGCTTCAGCAGGTTTTGTTAGTGCAAGTGCTCTCGGGATGGCCTGTGGCCCGGCTCTTGCTGGCTTACTTCAAACGGAGTTTAAAATTTACAAGTTCACATTCAATCAGAACACTTTACCAGGCTGGGTTATGGCTGTGGGTTGGTTCTTTTATATGATATGGCTGTGCATCTCATTTAGAGAGCCTTTTCGCCCGACACAAGATACCAATGTAGCTCCACAAACCAGTGATGGTAAACTTCTCCCCATTCCATGTATTGCATACATAATGTCATGTTTGTTTCATCTCAATCAATAATAATCTACTGCCTGCCATTGCTTGGGTCTGTTATCTTGGTAGAAGGCCACTACTTGTTTTCTGCATCTCTTACAGATAAAAAAGCTTATAACCAATGTTACACAACTCTGTAAGTTCAGATTGTGAGTCTAAAATATTAATTAAACATGGGGTACCTAGAAGCTTGTGTGAAGGAACTTCATGCTTAAAGAAACTTTGTGGAAGGATAAGTTATATGATATGATTTTCTATATATCCATAACTTGATAATTGAACTTGCTTTTTACAGTGAGTCTATTTGTCATAAGATATTCCATTTTAATTTAAATTTCAACTAATTCTAGTTCTTAAATTCTAGTCTATTGTTATATCAGATGGATTTTTAAATGAAAATGCAAAAGGAAAATGATGACAGTTATGCCTTTTACTACACCAGGCATAAATTCTGCCAAACCATTTGGTTTAGCTTCAGCTTAAGTAACTCATAAGTTGGTATAGATAGCCCCATATTTGGTTTAGCTTCAGCTTAAGTCACTCATAAGTGGGATAGACATCCCCATTATGCTTATACTCTGGTCCTTAGACTCTGCATGAGATTTACAGTTCAGTTGCTCAATCACCCGAATACTCGCTCTTCGATAATAATTTTGGTCTCGTGTTGAAAGCAGAACCAACGAGAAATGATGCTCTTGAGAAAGGTCTTCAGCAGCCATTGCTACCAAGTACAGAAGCCAATCAAGATGATGAAGATTGTGGGAGTGATGATGAATCTGAGGGATCCAGAGGACCAGCTAACTCACTTCGCTCTGCTTATAGGCTATTGACACCTTCTGTAAAGGTAAGATGAAGATGTATCTCTATACTTTATGAAACGTACAAGTGTTTTTTAACAACTTTATTTTTTACCATTTGATAACTCTCTTGCCTGAATTGCAAAAACAGGTTCAGTTGTTAATATATTTCATGCTCAAGTACGCCATGGAGATTTTATTATCAGAGTCTAGTGTCGTCACAACGTACTACTTCGGTTGGTCTACTAGCTCAGTGGCAATATTTCTCGCCTGCTTAGGCCTCACTGTCCTTCCAGTGAATATCATTGTTGGAAGCTATATCAGTAACATGTTTGAAGATAGGTATAAGCCCATTATCTCTTCTGTCTTCCGGGATTCAATTCTATCTTGGTAGCAGCTCGAAATCATCATACTGATTACCATTTCTTCGTCGTTGATCTCATTGGCAGGCAAATCTTACTAGCATCAGAAATCATGGTCTGTGTAGGCATACTCCTAAGCTTCCACATCTTAGTTCCATACACCGTGCCACAATACGTGTGCTCAGGACTCATTATGTTTGTCTCGGCCGAAGTACTAGAAGGTAAAGTATTCTACTCCCTTGCAATGCGAATTCAGTACTGTCATGATGAATTGAGCTTACTTGGTAACTTACTGCATACCTACTTCCAGGCGTCAACTTATCGTTGCTCTCGCGAGTCATGTCATCGAGGCTCTCACAGGGAACATACAACGGTGGACTACTCTCGACGGAGGCAGGTACCTTAGCTCGTGTGGTGGCAGACGTAACAATCACAATGGCGGGGTACTTGGGGCAGAAAACGCTGTTGAATGTGACTCTTCTACCTTCCCTTGTCATTTGCATAACCTCCATCCTCGCCACGTGCTTCACCTACAACTCGCTATATTGATTCTGTAGACTTATATCTATCACATTAGTAAAGCGAAGCAGCCAAATTTTGGTGTTTCTTCGCTTATAGCTATGTGATTAGGTAGTCTTCTTCTCCTTCTTGTTCTTCTGTGTCGGATCAGTTCTCCTGTATATTTGGTAGAAACCCAGCTCCATTAATTTCTCCATTGTTCTTAATAAAAATGTAGACGCACACCAACCTAGCTAGCCTAGCAGCATGTCCATTAAAGCGTTTGAGAACTGAGCCAGCTGCTTGCTGCCTCTAGCATAAGTAGATGGATTTATTTACTGTGAATTTGTTTTCTTCAGAATTCCTCACCAATCATATCCTTGGCCCCCAATGCTTCAATGCATATCATCTCCACTCAATGGTTACAAATAATTTACGATTTTTTACTGCTCCTTCGCCGGTTCCCAGAGGTTCGTGTCATAATTTACCGCACGTGGATGGTCATAAATAACTAGATACGAAGCAAACAAGAAACGAGATCCACACGCCGTAAATTTTGACACGAAACTAGAAAACCAACGATACCACTTTAAATTTGGAGACAAAGGGAGGTGCAGACTTGGTTATACCTTGACCAGTTTGATGAGGGGATTAGTATCTATTACTATGTCTCATAGATAGGAAGAGTGTCCCTCTAAGCAATCCTAATACTCACCCATATATCCATCCACCTCCCTTTCTTTACAACTTCCAACCAATCTTCCCTTCAACTTAGGGACATGGGAAACGAGAACAAACCCATATAATCAACATGAACAAATTTTTAGGCTAGTTTGCTTCCTCTCCCTATTCTCCTCCTAATCATCTTGTTTGAAGTTTAGTCTAAAAAAGAAGAATGAAAGGAAAGTTAACAACATTTATCAGTGTTTCACCCGTACCATACTGGTGGTTTGACCGTAAAAATCTTATATCGGAGACTAAATCGATAGACGGTTTTAACAGTATGAAACGATCGAACCACGGTTCCAGTATAAAATACCCTATTACTGACTTTTCTCCTACAACCTCCTGCATGATTTCGCAATGCATATCTACAAACAAATTTTTGTTTTGGACCCATTTCCCCAATCATTTTTAAGCAAGGTTGTCAACCCGCTGGCTGACCTGGACCCGGTCGAGCTAGTGGGTCCAGGGTTAATGGGTCAACCGTTTTAGCCCGGTTTGGCCCGAAAATATGAAAAGAGTCATTATATTGTACTTATCCTGATAAATTATATAAAATCTTATCTAACATATGAGTTATAATATATAATATGACACCAAAATAACATATCGTACTTAGATCCAACATATAGTGAAAATTCACACACACTTATATAACATCAATATTCAAATGTTCAACTTACGATTCCAAAGATTGAGTTAGGCGAAAAGAAAAATCGAAAAATAGGCGCATTTCGCAAACTAAAGAAAAAAATGACATAATTTGACCTCAAACCCGATACCTTGTAGTAGTCGACCCAACTGGTGCGTGCGGCCCATTTTTCTCATCGGGTCAGGGTCAAAATCGGTCGACCCATGGGTTGACAACCTTGTTGATATAGTTCAAGTCTGCCCATCTGGTTTTCCAATTTCGCTCCCTCTTTCCTGCCCAAAACTCAATGAAGTTCAAAGCAAAAACACCACATGAAATATAGTCGTTTTGTCTGAATCCAAGATCGAAATTCCAAGGGAACTCTTCAAAGTTGTATATCCTGTTAACCTCCCACCCAACGAAAGCCTGGACATATTTCACCAACTCCCTTCCTATGGTCTGATAGCGCGAATCATCCCAATCATGTTGCAGACTATTCATCAATTGAAACTCCTTGTGCAGTAAATCAATGCAGTACACGACATAGTGATTGCCAACACAGAGGGGAAAGAACCACTGCACGACAAGTGAATACATAACATGTTAATAATATTCATTCATTTGTTAATAACAGGCGTGGTATATATTAAAAATCAAAGTTACTAATAGATATTAATAATCTCATCTTTTGTACGTTGTTACTAATAATTATTAATAATGGCGGTTAATTTGTTAATAATGGCGGATAACTTGTTAATAATAGTCGAAAACCGTATTAATAACCAATGTCACGGCAAGTGAGTACATAATATGTTAATAATATCCATTCATTTGTTAATAACAGGCGATATATATATTAAAAGTCAAATATACTAATAGCTATTAATAACCTGTTAAAAAAAGGCGGATAATTTGTTAATAATAGGCGAACACCATATTAATAACCATAGTACGTATAAAAGAAGGGATAGGATACATACAAATTGGCATTTCGTGAATGTCTTGTCTTCCAACCATGGGTACAGGAGGAATTCATCAATCAATGTATTGCGGTATTCTTGCTGAGTCAATTCCACCGGTGCCTCTTCACCAGGTTTTAGTTGTGCTAACTTCTCATCCATTTTTACAATTAGTGTTTGCTGCAAAACAGAACGATAGAAGGATGGGGTTAGCCACAATGGTCAAGAAAATTATGGAGTTAAAAGTTTGGGTAATACACTTACAACAAATAGGCATGAGAAAATCCATCTACCGACCACCCCATTGGTGTTACGAACCTCGACACGGTTGAGAAAATCTAAATAACAATCTATAAAGCTATCCTCTATAAAGGAACCAGGATTGTTGATTTTGTATCCATCTTTGTGAGGGAAATGGTGTTATCCTGCAGCTTCCTCAACTCTTCATTCCTATATGGGGAAATAGAAAACATCAAGAAATGGTGGATTAGTAAATACAAAATTTGGTAGAGAAAATATATATATTGAAATCGGAGGCGTGTAAATAGAAGTGTACCATTCCCCTGGACCTTGCCAAGCATAACAAAGTGCCAGGTCCTCTCATAAATTCCCGTCAATGTAGAAAACATCGATAGGTTTTGGTTTAGCTCGTGACGCTTCTCCTTAGCAGGCACTTCTTCAACACCCTCATGTTGCTTCTCGTTAGGAGGTACCTCTTTCGAAACATCAACTCCCTTCTCCTTAACAGGTACAACTTTAGCAACTACCTTGGATTGATTTGCAGTGAATGGCGTCCTTACATATTTGGACTTTTTGACATCCCTCTTAGGCCTGGTTTCAAAATCATCATCTGAGGGTACAACTAGGGGCTGAGATCTCTTCTTTCGTTTGTATACACGAGTCTTCACAGGTTGGTCCACTATGTACTCTGCAGCACCTCAAAATTGGCAATAAATAATTAGGTGTGCAGGTGTTAAAAATCCATTCATTTTGAATAATAATGAATAAGCAGCATGTTAATAATCAAAGCACAGTTCACATTCTTTAATTCAAACATGAGGCACATAATTGTTTCTAAAAAAAAGTGTATACAACGAATATATTTCGGAATTAGATTACTTACCGACTGTATCATTGTTTGCACCAATACCAGATAATCCTCGTAGCTGGGACGCAGATTCATGGTCAGACGCAAGCCCCAGTTGAGATGCATTGACACCTCCCTTATCCTTTGTTACTGAAAGATTCAGATATGATTAATAATAATCATGCCAATACAGATGACGGGAGAAAACAATTTTATACGGAGCAAACGTGCTATTTGAATCATAAATAAGAAGTATCTAACCAACATCGTCGTTTTGGGATAGAGACTCATGGTCAGACGCAAGTCCCTCTTCAGATGCATTGACACCTCCCTTATCCTTTGTTACTGAAAGAACCAGATACGATTAATAATAATCATGCCAATATAGATGACGTGAAAAACAATTTTATACGGAGCTAAACATGATATTTGAATCATAAGAAAGATGTATCTTACCAGAAACGTCATTCTTGGATAGTGACTCATTCCGGCCATGAGATTCCTCATCAGAATCCGACGATTCAGCCCCACGCTTATCAAGCTCAACCTTACAGTCTCTGATTACACGACGTAGCAAGATAGCTTGACTACACAACACATCTAGTGACATACATGCATTGTCCCGCATAGCCACAATCTAAATGTATAAAAAAATGTAACTAATTAATAATGGGGAATGACAACTGTTATTAAAATGTATGTTAATAATGTTTGCATAATGGTTAACAACAGTGAATATGATAGTTAAAATCACAACAAACGTATTAAAATTAATATAAGAACATACCTTATATTGAAATTTGGTGGAACTTACCTCGCTAGTTTCCATGTGGTCAAGCCTCAAGCACAAGGCCCCAAAAATGGATCCCGACCCCAAAGAACCCTCATGCTCTTCCTCATTGTCACGCATCACATCCGCCCTTACCTTCCTAGCGATTTCCAATACTTCAGGCTGGGTGGTAGCTACTGTATTATCCTCCTTCGTTGTAGTGCCAAAAAAAGTCTTAGTCATAGGCTGAGAGGTCTTGAGTATGGGCACAGCTCGTAGTTCACTAGCATTCCGCAGCACCTCTGACTTGCGTGTTGATACACGAGAATCTGCCCAATACGAACAACTGGGGATCAATGTAGTCATAAACCCCTCTCTACCAAGGACACTTGTCCGATCCAGAAAAGCACAAATGAGGAAGTGAACATCCCCCTCCACGTACTTCCTCGATTTATTTTTCATAAAAGCCGCACGCAGGCAACTGATCATATGCCCACACCAGTTGTACTTGGTAAACTCGTCAACTAAGCGTCCCCTCATAAATCCCAAGTACTGATGACCCGCATTCCATTGGGGTCTAGCAAATATCCAATTGTCAGGAGGATGCACATTTGCACCCACGATTGGTCGTCATCAGTCCTATGCATAACTTCTTTCAACTTCACATTCTCTGGGCTGACACGACGTATGCCCAGACGTTCTGCCCACTTTTTAGAGGTAGGCGCTTGAAAGTAATCAAGTTGAGGAGAATTAGTACCCCGAGGCAACCCATAAACGCGTGCAATATCAGACTCTGTGATGCGTAAACTCTGCCCGCCTGGCATACTGAAAGACATATTCCGGTGATCGAAATGTTGTGCAATCATCCTCAAGTAATCCTGATCAATGTTGTGCATCGTCAAATTCAACACAAAACCAAACCCATACCCCTGAATTAGAGCAGCTCGAGCCGGAGTAATATTTTCCACCATCTTTATAACCTGAGACATACTACATCTGTGGCTGAGTCTATCTCCATTATTTTCAACTGACTCGGTCAGCTTTTTCTCAGATGTTTCTTTGTTCGGCACAGTCTTACGGGAGGTGTTTTTGGTTCGAGCCATGATGTTGATAACCTACGTAATTGACATTAAAAAAACGGTGAATCAGATTGTTAACAACATGTAAAGTTTCATTATAAAAATGATGCACGAAAATGTTAATAACACATTCAATTTATGTAAAATAAATTTCATGATTTAATTAAAATGCTAATAATAAAAATATAAGAAATACTACCCACGTTAATGACCTAAACCATTCTGATTAACGATAACGATAATAACTGTACTTATTATCGGTTAACATTAGATAATAATAATGTTAATAACACGTTAATATGTTAACATTAGATAATAATAATGTTAATAATAATGTTAATAACACGTTAGATAATATTAATGTTAAAAACACGTTAACATTAGATAATAATAATTTTAATAACACGTTAATACCCAAACATAAAAAACCACATACCTGCCGTGAAGCTACGGGGAGATGAAGACCGCCGTCGATAGTTTGTCGGGATAAACTCCTCAAAGTCTGGTCGCCGTCAATAGTTTTGTCTGGTCGCCGCCTGGTGACTGCCTGGTCGCCGATGAAGCTACGGGGAGATGAAGCCCGCCGTCGATAGTTTTGTCTGGTCGTCGCCGGGTCGCCGCCTGGTGACTGCCTGGTCGCCGCCGAAAAAAGAGACGTGTCGCCGGCCGTTGTTCAGCAACTCACCTTCTTACGTAAAAAAAAAAAACCTAAAGTGAAACTAATAAAACCCTACCGCATGCTACGTGAATAAACGGCAGGTAATTAATTAAAATACACTCATTAATTAATTAAAAATTTCTAATGCCAAACTACCCTTACCTACCTAAAAACGGCTCAACAACCATTAACTAATATCAATCAATCCAATGGCCGAAAATCACTTAAGGAACTCCTTAAGGATTTGACCTTAAGGGCCTGAACCTATCTCTAGTATCGTCATATAGCAATATGGGTTGCAGCAGCGGTAATGTTGGCCGGCGCCGGCGGAGCAGTTCCATCTTTGCTGCTTACTCTTTTTTATATTTTATTTATGAATTGCATTTCTTTTTCGACGCTCCAATTCCAACTGACCGGCCAACTCATACTCTCTCCTTCTTCCTTGGATGCACTCTCTCTGCCTCTCAGCAAGGTACCTGTCTATATATCTTACAAATTTCATCACAGAATTATATATGAGATGCAAAATTTTCGAAAAGACATCAATGCTACAAATTTTAGGCCCTGATTAGTATTATTGTTGGTTTTTGGTTGTCTGTGTTACAGCTATAAAAAAAGCAGGGACTAAAATACGTGTTAAGTTAGATTTTTATTTTTGTTGTGCAATAGGTTGTGACAACTAGATCCAAATCAAGGAAACCAGGATTTATAGCGTTTTGTTGCCCATAAATTTATGATATTTAGCTTAACTATTATTTAATAAATTTGGTTAAATGCTTACCAAAAATTGTGCATACATTCGCTCATATGCCTGCATATAGTTTAACAAAATTCATCCAAAATCTCATTTCAGTGCACTAATTTCATTTTGTGGCAGCTAGAGAAACGGTTAATAGCCCCGCTTCAGGGATGGGCTCAACGCTCATTGTCTGTGGCAGCTAGAGAAACACTGATCAAGTCTGTGGCTTCTGCACTACCGCTGCATGTGATGTCCTGCTTTAAGCTGCCCCTCTCTCTTTGTCGAACTTTGGATAGGCTGGTAGCGCGTTTTTGATGGGGTGTGGACGATGGTCACTCTCGCATCCGTTGGATGTCTTGGCGTAGGATGTGTCAGAGTAAGCATGAGGGTGGAATGGGGTTTCGTAGATTTGAGTTCTTCAATCAAGCGCTTCTTGCTAAGGTTGGCTGGCGGATTCTGACTGATCCCTAGTCCCTCCTAGCACAGGTGTATAAAGGGAAGTATTTTCCTCGTGGTGACTTTCTTTCTGCGACTCCTCGCTCTCGACCTTCATGGGGGTGGCAGAGTATCCTGTATGGGAGGCAATCGTTGGTTCCGGGTATTAGATGGTAGATTGGGGATGGGCGAGGGGTGGCGGCGTTGACAGATAATTGGATTCCCTCGCTCCACCCTGATCCCCCCAGGTTTAATCATCGGATTCTTGCTGAGGGAATGGGTTTGAAGGTGGCTGAGTTCATCTGTCCGACTGAGGGGTGTTGGTTACTGGATAAGCTTGGGGAATGGTTCCCTCCTAAGGTCTGTCGTGCTATCCGTGGGATTCCTCTGGCCAGAAGGGAGATCGATGATAAACAGGTCTGGCATGAGACAGGTGATGAGATTTTCACTGTGAAATCTGCGTATCACCTGGCTGTTCGCCTGGATCAGCAATCTGGAGGTTGGCGCCCGTTGGTGAGTTGGATGGACCGGGGAAGCTGGAAGCGGGTGTGGAACTTGGCTATTTCGCCTAAGTTGAAGGTGTTTCTATGACAAGTTCTGCATAGGTTCCTCCCCACAACGGAAGCTCTCATTGGCAGGAAGGTGGATGTTCATCCTCGTTGCCCGGTGTGCTGGGCTGCGTAGAAACTATGGAACATCTATTTTTCGACTGCTGTGTGGCTCGTGTTTTGTGGGATTTAACGGGGTTAGAGCATGTGGGCCAGGGGTTGCCTCGGCTCACTTTTCCTCTCTTCCTCAAGAACCTTTTGGCCATCGTTAGGAACCTTCCCAGGTCATGGCAATTGTAGCGGTACTCTGAAGGATCTGGAAGTCTCGAAACTGGGTAGTCTTTGAGGGCAAGCAGTTTGGGCTACAAGCCCTTCTTCGGCAATATCACCAGCTAGTGCGGGAGTGGGATTCGCTTCCAAAGGAGGGTGTGGGGTATGCCCCTGTGCGGGTCACCTCCGATGTGCCACCTGGTAGCCAGAACCAACTCATTTGTAGGTGGGATGGGGCCGTGAGGTTAGGGTCCCATTCGGCCGGAGGGGTGGTGCTGCTAAGCCCGGACGGGGCGGTGGTCGGTGCGAGGGGGGTGTGTTTTCCAGAGGTTGATGAACCAATGCTGGTAGAGGTGTTGGCCCTCAGGGAAGCAATCCTCTGGTGTCGGAGCAGAGGCTGTCTCTTGGTCCGTTTTGAGCGGGATGCGAAGGTGGTGGTGGATAGACTTCTTTTGGCTTAGGGGAGTGATAGTACGGCGGGTGCTATTTTCCGTGAGGTGTTGCTCTACTTGGCTGAGAATGCGGGGTTTAGTGTTCAGTTCGTTGGTCGGCGTAGTAACAGGGTAGCCCATTTGGTGGCTAGAAATGCCCTTTCTTTGTACCCGATAGCGAGTCGTTCTTTTGATTTTGTAGCCTGGTTGAGGCAGGCGATGTAATGATCTATTTTTGAGTATCAATATATGATTATCTTTTGTAAAAATAAAGTGCACTAATTTCGTTAAAAATAGACTTCAATTTATATTGGTCAAAATAAGACAAATTTAAAGAAATCGCCACGAGTTTTATCTTGGTATCATTCGTGCGATTAAACAGGTCAGAATTACACTTTCGTCAGCGACGCTGAAGATATCGTACTACGACTACATCATCGTGGGAGGAAGCAGTGACAGATCCAAAAATTTTACATAGGAGTGTCCTCTTAAAACATAAATTAAATAATTTTTAAATAAGAAAATATCTGACTCGTACAAGTTAAAAAAGTCCACGATGTGTTTTCATATTCATAAATAATTGTAGAATACACTTTGTGTCTACAATGCTAACAAAATTTCTCTGCATATCCTACTAGACAATCATTCACGAAATGATGGCATATTCGATTTCTAATCTTGTTCTTGATGTAACCCAAAGCTGAAAAAGACTCTTTCAACACTTGTCGTACAACCATAAAAATAATACAAATTAAGGGTAGCTTGAGATTAGTTTAAATATTGTTAGGTTTTAAAAATAATTAGGGAATGACATTTTACTATTAGACAGTGTTTAAAATCAAACAACAAATGAGTTGTAATTTAATGGAAATTATATTTACTAATAATAATAATAATAGTGTTCTAGGTTTGAATTATCCAAACTACCACTTATATTCTCATACGCAAACTAAAAATGAGAGTAGGATAATCATTTTTTCAAATTATAAGGGTGTCCCCTACTATCAATTTATATATTTTTTTTGTCCATACATAAATTACCATAGGGGTTGAACAATCGTATTTCCGAAATTTAGGGGTGCCCCGGGACACCCCAAAGTCCCCTTGGTCCGCCCCTAGGAGCAGGTTAGAGAGAACCCTCCTTAACTTAAGAGGCTCTATTAGAGATGGGGTTCCTTGGGCATTCTATGCCCCTAGTCTAGGTTAGTTAAAGGTCAAACCTCCTAATTTGTATTAAACACTTAGAGTTTGGTTGTGGGTGGTCGTCCGAACTCCAATTCGAGGGTGAAGTCGAACCATTCCTTAGTCGATAGGTTAAGAGGGTCACATCTGTGGCTTGGATCGTATCCCATTCCTCAACCTAGAGTCTAAGAGGGTAACTTTGGTTGCTTGTTAGACTTCCCAGTGGTTTATGACCCCCTAACCACACACGGTCGTTCGATTCTTCAAGTCATAATTGTTAGCTAGGGGGAGCAACACCCGTATGAAGTTTTCTCAAATAGAGTCAAATCCATTTTACCTTTGCAAATTAATTTAGTTTTCAACCTTTGTTTTCACCAAAACTGATCCGCTAGATAATGTTTCAAATAGTCGAAGTAGCGGTAAATGGATCGGCCCGGGTCGATATTTAAACATACTTGCCCTATATTGCACCCATCTAAGGTTAATACTTGAACCTTAGGTGAGATTTTATTGTGATTGTTAGAGCGAGTCAATCGTTGAGCCGTCATGAATTGACTTACCACTTGAACCGCATTGGCGATATCTGGCCGGGTACGCACCCGATACAACAGACTATCCAAAATACTCTGGTAGTGAGATCCATTTGAAAGCAACTCTCAATACGAAACCAGACTCTAATAACATGTCAAACTATACGAAACTGAAATTGAACACAAACACACACGATTTATGTGGTTGCCCCAGTTATAATAGCTGAGACTCGTCCACAGAGAAATCTTATTATAGCTGAGAAATCTTATTAGAGTTTTAGTCGCACAAATACAACCAAAGAGCTTAGTTACACAAATTCGGGTACACTCCAAAGGTAAGAACCCTCTACAGTCGACCCAATTTAGTATAAATCTTCATCAAGTTTTGACATTTATCCCCAAATCGAGCAGATCGGTCAGCTGTCGACGCTGCCACCAAATCAGAGGACGCCGGAGGCCCTGGAGAGGGCAATTTACAACATGAGCAAGCTGGACAGAGCAGCCTTCAGGGGAGGGTTCATCCTCGAAAATATCATGGGTTCGATCTCAACAGGGCATTTGGAACTGACATCCAAGAACCCTAATGTAAACCCGTTTGTGACATTCAACTACTTCAAGCTCCCATAGGACCTGGCGAGGTGCGTTCAGGGGATGTCGACCATAGAGAGAGTGATTGGTTCTAAACCATTCTCCAAGTTCAGGTACAACACTTTGTCAGTCCCACAGCTGCTCAACATGACAGCAAGCGCACCTCGTCGGTGTCGTTGGAGCAATTCTGCAAGGACACTGTGATGACCATATGGCATTACCATAAAGGGTGACAGGTTGGTGTTGTGGTTGGTTGTGATTACAAGGTTCTTGGTGTTGATTCCTTGAGGGTTATTGATGGATCTATTTTTAACTAGCAATTTGCCCAGCCAGTTGGCCAGGTGTGCGTATTTCATATTGTATCACTAAATGCCATCCTGAATTTGTCATAATCGGTCTAATTTTATAAAAGAGAGCACATATACGCCTTTTTCGTTCTAAAGCCTTAATAACAAACCAACCACATTGTACATCCTCCCCTTCAATCTTCTCTGTCTCTGTCGCCTGCTCCGCCCTTTTTGAACGTAGTCCACTGTTAGGCAGAGAGAGGGGACTAAGGTCAGTCTACTTTCAAGTCGAGGGATACCTAAGCCAGCATGTTATCGGGCGATGTAGGAAGCCAATCAGGGATGCTTGCTTCGTGGATTTGAAAAATGAAGATTTTCGTATAACTTGGATTTTGAAAACCCATGGATATATGAGGGTTTTGGGTTCATTATGGATTTAATAAACACCAATGTTTGTTTGATGGATTTCATGATGTATTTTGTTAATTAAATTTGTATGTATGAAGTAATACCTTTATTTCCCTCAATGATATAAGAAGAGAAAGCAAATATGTAGGGTAGGTTGGTAAAAAATGATGGACTTCAAAATTCATGATCAATTTCCACCTAAAGAGATGTGTTTTCAAGTCCATGGGGCCCTCAAAGTTCATGGGCCCCACAGATTTGTTACCGCTAAATACTTGAAGCCAACAATGGATTTTGTACAAAGTCCATCATGGATCCAAATCCATCACCAAATCCTTCACCAAACCCATCAAGCAAACAACCCTTTATTGGGTAACTGTATCCAATGGTCTTGACTCATATTGGACCCAAATGAACTCATATGCACTCTTAATAATTTTGGTTCTGGGTTGAGTTTGAATTTTGGTTTATTTTGTTATTGTATAAGTTTGACAGATTTGGTTATGATATTGTATTCCATAATTAAGAAAACAATAGATCAATTTGGTTCAATAATTACTATAATAACCATTTGAACGCTTCTATTTAAGGAGGAGAAGATGGCAAGGAATAGTGTGAGAAGGCGTGAGTTGATAATTTCTTGAATGTGGACTTATATAGTATAAGCGCAATCAAGTTGGATGGTAGGAGTAGAATATTCAGATTAGGGATACCTAGATTCAGGATAAGAATATAGTAAGGAAAACATCGATGTTGTATTATATAAAGCCTCCTCCTGGCCAAATTAGCAAGTGCATGATTGAGCCCTCTTCCCTTAAACACAATGTTTTAAAACCGTATCTACTGTCTAGTTAGATCGGAAATATCAGGTACCAGAGCCCAACTTGTAAGCGGTTTTAATAGTATAAAGTAGCCAACACTTTTAGTACAAATTACCCTATTACTGATTTTCAATACAACCTCCGGTGTAGTTTTCAATTTTTGCTTAAACAAAGAGACAATATAATTGCACAACCCAAAATGGTAAATAATTTTTTTTATAGATACGAGTAATATATTTTTAATTCATTATAAGGTGTTACTTGAGAAATTCGAACCAAACCTTGAGGTTGGAGTCTTTTAATATAAAGAGTTATAAGATTATACTCATATTATATAATATTCGTTGGGCACATATTATATAATATTCATATTGCTAGTCTCGGCTTGAGAAATTAGCAAATTAGGTACTTTTTTTAAGAAAGGTCAAATATATACTCTTTTAGTTCCCCGATTATTGTTTAACAGGCTTTTAATCGGCCCATAAAAAACAACATATTGGGTATTAGTTCCTCGTATTGAATTAATATATCATTTTAGTTTATGGTTTGTCAAAAATGCCCCTCAGCTAATCAGGGTTGCTTTCCGGTGGGTGGCTGAGATGGCATAAATCTTATTTACACTCCTGTATATATATTTGTGTTGATGATGCCTCCCCTGGGACTAACACTAAAGCCACTGTCAGTCTGTCATGATGCTTGGAAGGTGAGAAGAGAAAGTTGTGTAGTGTATTAGAAATGGATCTACTTTGTATTTGTTTGTGGATTGTGTTAAGTGTTTGGGGTCATTTGTTTGGTCTTTGGTGTGCAGGTACATGGGAGTTACTATGCTGACTGAAAGGCTTGCAAGTGCTTAAGAAGGCTTGAAATAAGTTCTCATATAGTTGTTGGGAAGCTGGCCAAGTGATCAATAGTAACCCTTAAGACATATTAGTTTGGTATCATGCTTATGAAATTAATGAGCATCTTGTCCTCTCACTTTTAAGGGGTTCATATATTTGCTTCTATCCTGTTGCTGTGACCTAATTCTATAATGTAGGTCTGATACTGTTGTAATTCTAATTTAATGTCAAAATTAATTTTTTTATTACATTAATATTTTGAGATCACGAATCTAATGATGGTCGGTCGTATCTAAACCGTAAATGTACTCTATAAAAAAAAAGACAGAAAATGGACTGCCTTACCATACTTTCCCACTGTTCCTAAAAAATTTGATGAATCTCATCCATCAACCCCAGTTGATTATGGTTGTCACTGTTGTCCTTTGACGGATCTGGCGTTCACGAAACTGGGTTGTCTTTGAGGGCAAGCAGTTTAGTATTCCAGCTTTTATGTGACAATTCCACCAGCAGTACCAGGAATGGGCCAGCTTGCCGGTAGATAGAGGTCATCAATCTCCTATTCAACCAATGGTGATGGCCCCAGATTGCCCTATAATATGTATGCGGGATGGGGTAACCAAAGTTGCATCTCATTCGGCTGGTGGGATGATTGTCAAGAATCAGGCTAGGGAGATTCTCCTTGCTAAAGGGGTTCAGTTCATTGGGATTGATGATCCATTGGTTGTTGAGGTTCTCTCTCTTTCCGGGAGGCTATTCTCTGGTGCAGGGCTTCCGGGTTTACGGAGGTACGCTTTGAAGGAGATGCTAAACTGATTATTGATAAGGTTAACCAATCAGATACCAGGGATAGCCGGATAGGTGCGCTTCTAAAGGAAATTATGGTATGCTTGGAACTTCAGAATGAGTTCTCTGTGCTATTTGTAGGTAGGAGTAGTAATAGCCCACTTGGTGGCTAAAAAAATCATTCACTTATACCCGACTACGAATTGTTTTATTATTATTTTATGGCCTGATTAAATTTTAGGATGTAACTATCTTCATCGGATCAATATATTGATTACCATTTGTCATTAAAAAAAAAAAGAATTAGAGGCAATATGACATGTGATATGCGGTATGCCCTTCCTTCATCAGCGCTGCCAGCCTAACTAAGATTGAGTAGAGAGAAGAAAGTGGAAAGATATGAGAAAGGTAATTAAAGAAAGAGCATCTATTGCTTCCTCCTGCATATATCCACATTGGCTTTTTTTCTCCTCTTTTCCTCATCTCTCTGAAAACATCTGTTGAGCAATATATATCACAATAGGGCTCTCTCTCTCTCCTTATAATTTTATTTTGGAGATATGAAAATTTTCAAGGAATGGCGTGGAAAACAGGCCAAGGATAACTCTTGTGAGTCTCTTACCCCAAAAGATCAGATTGGATATCCATTATCCAACAGCATATGCTTCCCAATAATCCCTTGTCCTTGGTTTATTCTTTTGTGCTAGCTGTAGGCACCCGGGCCTTAAATGTATAAAATCCTCTGTGCCCTCTCTTTACCACACTGCCTTCAGAGACATATCACAATTTATTAGTAAGTGAACTAGTCGTGGGGATACTCTCCTTTTGGCAGGTCGGTTGCAGTATTTACTGGGTCACTCATTTTCTTCCCTGATGGATGACCCGCCAAAGGAGAGTTGCCCTTTGACTTCTTCAGCTTAAGGTACGTGTAGCTAGAGATCAACCTCCATCGCCACAGCCACAACCGCAGCCGCCATTGATGCATGCATGAGAAATGCTAGCCTTGTAGAGGTAATGGGTGCTTAATGAGTATGTTTCTTTTCGTCATCACTTACCTTTTCCTCCTTTTTGGTATGGTTGTTTCATAGATCGATGAATCGGAGTGCTTTGAAACAACAAGAATTAGAGTGAATTGGCTTAATTTGTCTGCTGTAGCTAAAGTTAACTAATTGTTATTCAAATTCCTATGGACGAAATGGTTGCTACCTATATAGTTATGTACTACTTTATGTCCAAAAAATGAAACAGAAAGAAAAGTAATTAGCTATTACTACCTACCTAGTGTTCTTCTTCATACAAAGAAAGGGTGATGGTTATCAGCTTGTTTTCCATGTTAATTAACGTGTGCATGAGTTTAGCTAGAGCGATCACATATCCACTCTTTAAACATTTATGCTGATGATGTTCATAAAAGGATTGTGTTCTATGTGTGAGCGAGGTATTAAAGGGATTGTTCCTAAATACATAGATTTTTTTAGGTTTGTGGATTCTGACATCGATATATACACTTATGAAAAAAAAAAAAAATCATTAAGATATTGATCAGGTTGTATGTCTCTAATCACCTGCTATATGATGATTAAAATGATATGAAATTGTAGCGGGTAACTCAAGCTGTTAAGTTGATGTATTGTGATAAATATATGTATTATAATACACATGTATTGATGTGATTGGTGTAATGTAGATTAGAGTGTTTGTATATGTAAATTGCCTTTTCTATAATTGAAAATTAAAGTCATTTTCTAATGAAGGTTCGTTTGGTTTTGGTATTGTTTGGTTGAGATAGTTACAATGCATGCATTGTGCATAATGCATTATTTTTTCGCCCCATTTTCTGCACAAAAAATACATGCATTGTTTTGGTGATATGATGGAAACTATCACTAAAAAATGAGTGATAGTAATATCTTTTTTATAGATAAAGGTGAACTAATATTGCAAATAATACACCAGAGGTGTATGGAAGAGATACAGAGGAAGAGAGAAGAGGAGCCACATACGGCCCTCAAATTCAAAGGGTAACAAAGAAGGCAAAAGCAGAAAAAAAAAAAAAGAAGCCAAAGAGTTCAAAGCTGCAAGAGCGCAAATAGAAAAAATATTAAGAAACATGAGAGCAACTCTATCCAACAACATATTCAGCCAAACACCTCCTGCAAAAAAGTCCTGCTAACATAAACAAATACCCGCACATGCACATAGTAGTCATGCACAAGACTGTTCTTTTCCAGAAGACACCTGATCAAGTAGTCTGGGCAACTCGACTGTAGGGACAAAGCTGCAATAAACGGGAAAGCCTAATTTCTTTATTCTCGTAATAGTAATACCTCTACTAAAATTTTAGATTGTTAAAATAGTTTTGAGGAGATTGTTGGATTCCTTTTCTGTTCCAATTGTACCCCTGATAAGTCCCAAACCTCGAGCTAAGCTTTTGGTTGATCGGATTTGGGGCTCGTATGAACAAAAACAAGGAATTGGTAGGATGGAGATCGATCGTACAACTTCGCTCCAAGAATTGGGAAGGGGCTCGATCGATTAAGGTCGCAACTCGCCCACAATTGAGGTGATTACTCAATTGATGCAGAGCTCGCTTGATTGATGGAGTCCAATCCACGCAAACAAGGACAATTCACGAGATCAAACTCTATGAACAAAAGTAATCTTCGAATAAAACTTGATTTCAATTACAATGCTCTCGACGCTTAAATAAACTCTAGCTAGGTGTATCTAATAAGGAAAAGAAATCCTACAACGATTAGAACTCAAAAAGAAACCAAACTAACAAGGAAAGAACGTAAATTTCCTAAAAGTCCACTAATCCTAATCCTATACGCATTCGGATTACAGCTTCCCAAAGTGAGAAATTGCAATCTCGATACGATCTTTAGCCTCTTCGCACGAGTGCTTCCAGAACCTAAACCACTTATCCAATTCCTTGTCGTTGTAGCCTGATATCTGCACTTTGATGTGGAACAAACCTCGGAGACGGATTCCCAGCCAATCGTCCAGAATCGAGTCTCAAAGTGACCTCCTTGATCACGCATCCTGCCTTAGCCAAATCTGCCAGGAATTCCAGTTCTGCCATACACTTTTGGATCTCCTTGAAAATGGTCTTCTGGACTTGAAACTGAGCTTCCAAGCATACCATCATGTAGAAAAGCATATTAGGTTCAAAAAAAAAAAAAAACCCCACCAAGCTCCCACTTTCATCAAGCCATGCGTGCCGACCAAACTCACAAAGTACCCTAGCTGAAATCAGTAAAGGACTTATCCAATTTTGATGGTCTCGTTTCTTGATCAAAGCAACTTTTGTTTCAATGCACTGTAGCTTATAGGGGGGTGTAATTGAGATCATATAAGGCCCCCTCTCTTGAAAAAGTGTTGCCCTCAACACTTCAACCTTCCTCTGCTCAAATCGGGCACAAAACTGAGCCCAGATTGGATCGAAAGTTGCCTGCCATAACTCTCTTTGCTGCCAGATGAGGTCAACAGTGTTATTGAAGACAAAAATTGGGGCTTTCGAATCAACGCATGCCCAGCTGAATTCTCCTGGTCCGAGAGCTTCGCCATACTTCAAATCGTCGTCCTGGATAGGTCGGGAGGCTCGATTCATCATTATCGCCTTCGAATTGATCCGATCGTTTTCCCCGCCAACGTTAACCTTCAAAAACGAAGAACCCAGAATTGTTGATGTCGAATTGGGCGTTTGCTCCGTGGGTATCTCCAGGTTGAATTGATTACTTTCACACGTTCCTGGGATCATCAGCAACTGTCCTGCACCGGCCCCTAGCGTCGAATCATCATCGTTCGTTCCACCCAATAGACCCGATTTTTGTTCGTAGTTGCCCGTTTCCAGACAAGTTTAGCGCGAATTGGATCCATCAATCCCGCATCAATCGACTCAATCCAAACAGGGGTGGAGCTTTCCAGGGTGTCGTGGATTGAAACGATGTTTTTGGTCAGGTTCGAGGTGGCCTCGAATGCTCCAACCCATTTTCCCTCTCTCACACTCTGCTTCTTCGACCACCTGCAGAGGCAACAACGCCGCGGCGCCCTTACCCTCTTGAAAACAGTGAGCATGAACCTTCGAGTTAAGAGCGTGATGCCTCAATGATCGTCGAGACTCACCGAATCAGATCCTCCGTTTAATCTTCGACGACCTGCTACCAATTATTGCTGGTCTTCTCGAGCCTCTGCTGGCGTTAATGGTTTTAGCAGGATACTCTTTCCACCATGCCGAACTTTATAACAGTTGGTGTCGCCATAATGGCCGACGCCTCTGTCAAATTTCCAAGGGCGGCCCAAAAGAAGATGGGTGGCTTGCATTGGCGCGACATCAAACTTCATCTCGTCCTTGTACTCTCCATTTTCAAATTCCACAAGAGTTTGCCGCTGAACTTTCATCACACCATATTCATTTAACCAATGTAAGTTATATGGCTGTGGATGCCGAGTTGTGGTCAATCCCAACCTGCGAACGACGTCCTCGCTAACGACATTAGCACAACTACCGCCATCGACGATTACAGATGGCAATTGCCCCTTGACACAGGAACGAGTCTGAAAAGGGTTTTCGCGTTGGTCTGCCTCAGGATGGCTTGTAGTTGTTAGTGCCCTTCGATTGACAGTAAACAACTTGCCCGGTGGCGGAAGGATTTCGGCCTGGATTTCTTCGTCGATCTTGTCCCCATCAGAATCGCTTACAGTTTTCACCGGGGCTTCCTCCTCTTCAGAATAGTAATCCCCATCCCTAAGCAGTAAGCACTAGTGCCTTTCGATTTGGACATTGATTCACCTTGTGCCCACGACCAAAGTATTTAAATCACTGGATTTGAGCACTAGAGCCCTCATTCTTGGCTGGGGTACTGCGAGCTGCTGGCTTCTCGATCTCAGCTCGTAATGGGGTCGAAACCAGAGCTGGGAACTGTGCCTGAGCTGGCATTGCTAGAAGATTGAAATCGTCTACTAGTGGCGACCTTGAGCTGCCTTTCCACTTTGATGGCTAAGTGAACAACTTCCTCTAGTTCAACGAAAGCTCGTAGCTCAACCTCCTGGCGAATCTCGCGGTTTAAGCAATGAAGAAAACGCGCAATTGTTGCCTCTCGATCTTCTCAGACATCGGCGCGCATCATGAGTAATTCAAACTCACGATAGTAGTCTTCAACGGAACGGACACCTTGCCTTAATCCTTGCAACGTCTCATGTAAGTCCCGCTGATAATAACCAGGAACAAACCGGTCGCGCATAAGACCTCGCAACTCCGTCCAAGTGGTCACCTCTGGATGGAGGTTTTGTCAACGTCGGAGCTGGGTCTTTTCCCACCAATGTACTGCATAGTCAGTGAACTCATAGGTGACGAGGGACACCTTCTGATGCTCTGAGTATTCCCTGCATTGAAAGAACAAGGTAATCTTACGCTCCCAGTCCAAATACATGGAGGCTTTGTTCGTACCAGAAAATGACAACACTTGCT
This sequence comes from Linum tenue, assembly GCA_946122785.1. NCBI lineage: Eukaryota > Viridiplantae > Streptophyta > Magnoliopsida > Malpighiales > Linaceae > Linum > Linum tenue. The sequence goes on from CAMGYJ010000009.1 coordinate 29,644,018, forward strand.
GTTTAACGCCTCTTAGCTCGGCTACATTGTGCCCTTGTCCTGCTCCTGGTGGGGCAACTCGAGATTTCCCTAAATTTGATTTCGTTCAGGTACCTGATCTTCCCCTGCAACGTCCCTCCACTGAACAGGGATGTTTACAGTTGTTCGAATTTCGGCCAATTGTTGGTTCAGATTGTCGAGCTAGGTTTGAATCGTAGCGTTCTGTTGTGCCAGAATCGTCTGCAGCAACTCCGCGAGACCAGCCTGCTCCGTCATGGCAGGACCTTCATCAATCCCAACCCTCTTCTCTGTAACGGATTTCTTCTTCTTCCCCTGTGATGTTATCAGAACAGCAGCAGGGTCACAATCCGTTGGACCCTTCGATCTGGTCCACCTTGTTGGACCAGCGCCGCCTTCCGTTGACGATGTTATGAACGCCACTGAGTAGAACCAGATTCTGATTACCACTTGATAAGTCCCAAACCTCGAGCTAATCTTTTGGTTGATCGGATTTGGGGCTCGTATGAACAAAAACAGGGAATTGGTAGGATGGAGATCGATCGTACAACTTCGCGCCAAGAATTGGGAAGGGGCTCGATCGATTAAGGTCGCAACTCGCCACAATTGAGGTGATTACCCAATTGATGCAGAGTTCGCTTGATTGATGGAATACAATCCACGCAAACAAAGACAATTCATGAGATCAAACTCAATGAACAAAAGTAATCTTCGAATAAAACTTGAATTCAATTACAATGCTCTCGACGCTTAAATAAACTCTAGCTAGGTGTATCTAATAAGGAAAAGAAATCCTACAACGATTAGAACTCAAACAGAAACCAAACTAACAAGGAAAGAACGAAAATTCCCTAACAGTCCACTAATCCTAATCCTACACGGATTTGGATTACGGCTTCCCAAAGTCAGAAATTGCAATCTCGATACGATCTTTGGCCTCTTCGCACGAGTGCTTCCAGAACCTAAACCACTTATCCAATTCCTTTTCGTTATAGCCTGAAATCTGCACTTTGATGTGGAACAAACCTCGGAGACGGATTCCCAGCCAATCGTCCAGAATCGAGTCTCAAAGTGACCTCCTTGATCACGCATCTTGCCTTAGCCAAATCTGCCAGGAATTCCAGTTCTGCCATACACTTTTGGATCGCCTTGAAAATGGTCTTCTGGACTTGAAACTGAGCTTCCAAGCGTACCATCATGTAGAAAAGCATCTCAGGTTCAAAACAAACCACCAAGCTCTCATTTTCATCAAGCCATGCGTGCCGACCAAACTCACAAAGTACCCTACTTGAAACCAGTAAATGACTTAGCCAATTTTGATAGTCTCGTTCCTTAATCAAAGCAATTTTTGTTTCAATGCATTGTAGCTTATAGAGGGGCGTAATTGAGATCATATCAACTCCTAGTTATATAACATGTTGAATACTAAAAGTGATCTTTTTCGTTTGTAATATAACACGTTGAATACTAAAAAAACTATCACCAAAACCAAACAATGTAAAGTACATTACATCATTTTATTTAATTGCCTGTATATTACAATGCATGCATTGATCACAATACATTGATTTAAAAATTACCAAAACCAAACGACCCCGAAATGTCACTTATACTCTTCCTTCTCAATGCAAAAATTGCTTTTAAAACATAAAAGTTTGAACTTACAATCATTCATTTTGAATAATTGTTTGTGTCATATTAAGCAAACAATACATATATTGTGTATGCATAAAAAGCGAGATGTTCTACAGATAGCAAGCTACTAAATGATTTAAAATTGAAAAAATTAAGTTTCTTATCGATTTTATTTTGGTTTAAAACGGCGAAAACAAACTCGCAGTCCTATTTGCGAGTACTATTGGGCTAGATAATTTGGGGTTGAATGCTATAATAACGTAAAATTTTATTATTATTTTAGACTGGCATTTATTTTGGATATCAGTTAATGTATAGTTTGACCCTGAGGCTGATATCTCATGAATATATTTGTCATATTCTACAACTAAATGACATGCAATTGAGTACTACGGGTGGTTTGAATGTATTTAAAAAAGTAATGTAGTAATGTCTAATTATTATTCAAACTTTTTCAAGATTCTTTTATCTTCTCCAAACCTATAGAAATTCTATTTATTATCCAAACGTATTGTAACTGATCAAAGTCTGGGCATTCATTATGTTGCTGTTACTTATTTCGTAACGAAGCTCCACGTAAACATCCACATCAGCGTACACGTCAGAAATCAATATTTAAATGTATTTTATTGTTATAAATTTAAGGATAATGTCTATTTATTACCCAAACCTTTTCCAGATTCTTTTACTTTATTCAAACCTATTGGAATACTATTTATTATTCAAACCTATTGGCCTCGCGTCGGAAGAAAGTTGAAGGGATGAGCGGAGCTAGGGCGAAGTGAAGATGAATTCTTACTTGTTGACGATGCTATCGTCATCGTCGCCTCTGCCTCGAACGTCATCCTTTTCTCTTCTACCAGCGACGGCCCGACCGAAGGGTGACATGGAGTGGATGAAGGGATTGATAGATGGACGGGATGGTGGTCATATGAGCTTGTTAGGTTCGTCGATATGTCAGGGTGTACGAAGAAGAAGAAGAAGAAGAAGAAGAAGAATGGAAGGTCGGGGAATATGCAGGAGAAGGTTTTTTTTTCATTTTCTCATCTATTTTATGATTTAATTAGTTTTTTAAATTAAAAATAAAAATGATGGGATGGTGACTGCCACGTTGGCATCCAACTCAGACTCGTGATGTTGAGTCAACAATATTAACAGAATTGTTAACGATGAGTTAATGTTTGGTTAATAAATAGTATTCCAATAGGTTTGGATAAAATAAAAGAATTTGAAATTTTTTTTGGGTAATAAATAGACATTACCTGTTTTTAATTAAAAACATATGCCCTCTCAAATCGCCACGTTGGCTTGCAGCTCGGACTAATGCTGTTAAGTCGACAAACGTAACGGAACATTTAATGATGGGTATGAGTTAATTAATAAATAGAATTTCGATAAGTATGGATAAAATAAAAGAATCTTGAAAAGGTTTGGATAATAAATAGATATTACCCATTTATAAACAAGACAATTATGCTACAGGTTCCGTAAAAAACTAGACAATTCGAATTGTATGCCTCTATCTAGACAAATGAAATTGCATAAAAACAAATCAATTTTAAATTCCTAAGTCAAATAGCTTTATTCAATTTTATGATGTCAAATTGAACAAATTTGATTTAATTGTCTCAAAACAAAATAGTTGGGTAGAATTGATTTGTCAGAATTTTTCTCTTAAACATGATAAATTAAAAAACTTACTTTTCTTTAGCAAAAATCATATATTGATTAAAAGAATAAACAGTTACATCCGGGAGTTCAGCCAGGTCTATAAATAAATAAAAAACTTCATGGGCTACCCTATTGTTACACCGACCTACAAATCGAACACTAAACAATGCACGATTTCTTCAAGAATAGCCCCCATCCAGTTATCTCAGATATCTGCCTAATTGATCTTCTCAATAATGACCTTGGCATCGCCTTCGAACCTCATTCCGTGAATCCATGGCTTAGGCACCACATAATAGTCTCCCTGAGCACAAGCAGTTCGACCACCATGGGGTCATCAATCAATGGAAATTGAATCTCTTTAGCCAAAACGATTTCCCTAGTTGGATTCATAATAACCATCCTACCGGCCGAATGAGACCCACTCCTTGTAGCCCCATCCCACATACAAACAATCATAGTAGTCCCACCAGGACCCAAGTGCTGTATCAACGGGACGAAAGACCGAGGTATGAAATCTACTGATAAGTTTATCCACTCCTCATATTGCTGGTTAAATTGACGCATCATGACAGGGATCCCAAACTGTTTACCCTCAAAGACAACCCAGTTATGAGACCGCCAGATCCTCCATAGGATGGCAACAACTGCCATGAATAAAGAAGGTTGGTGTATTAATGACATCAACTTTTTAAGAAAGAGTGGGAATGTATGACGAGGCAACCTTTGACCAAGATATTCCAGACCCGCATAGTGCCAAATGGCCCGCACCACTGGGCAATAGAGAAAAAAGTGTTCCATTGTTTCTGAGTCTGCCCAGCAAACTGGGCATCTGGGGAGCATATGAACATCCTGCTCTCTTAGGGCTTCCGTAGTTGGTAGGATTCGGTGGCATATTTGCCAGACAAAAACTTTCAATTTGGGCGGAATATTAGCCTCCCATAACCGAATCCAGCTGGTTTTATCCATCCAACTAGCCATGGACCTCCAACGCCCACTTTGCTTGTCAAGTGAGACATCAAAATGGTAAGCCGAATTAACGGTGAAAACCCCATCAGCCGTGTCATGCCAAATCAGTCTATCCTACACATTCTGACGCAGCAGATGAATAGATTTGATGGCACGAGAGGTAGGTGGGTCAAACCACTGACTGAGTTTTAAGTCACACCAGCTCCCTTCCCCTGACTGATAACCTCAGCTACTGGCGGGTGACCCCCGTCCAGTAACACCTAGGGACTATACACTAGGGGCCAGGGATGTAACCGAGGAACCCAATTGGAATGAAGTAGAGAAGAAGTCTCACCATTCTCAATTTGCCATCTTAACCCCATCTCCAACAACTGCCAACCATAGAGGATACTTTGCCAGCCCCACGAAGGGCGGGAGTGAGCCATGGCAGTGAGGAAGGTCCCATTCGGAAAGTACTTTCCTTTATAAACCTGGGCTAAAAAGGAGTGAGGTTCATTGAGGATACACCATCCAATTTTGGCTAATAGAGCATGATTAAAATGTTCAAATCTACGAAATCCTATACACCCATCATGTTTACTTCTGCGCATATTGCGCTAGGATATCCACCAAATCCTTGACTGGCCCTCTTCAACACCCCACCAGAAGCTGGCAACGTGTTTGTCTAGGAGCCGACACAGACACAGAGGTAGCTTAAAACATGACATAACATGCAAAGGAAATGCTAAAGCAATTGATTTAATCAAAGTTTCCTTAGATGCCTAAGATAATGTCCTCTATTTCCATCCCTGAAGTCGCCCAATCAACTTATCCTCCAAATATCGGAAAGTAGCCATTTTAGATCAAGTAATAAGCGTTGGTAATGCCAGATATTTTTCATGGACCCCCCACCGCCTCGACCCTGATAATCTGAGCTAAGAACTCTTGGCCTGGTAGAGCAATATTTTTACTAAAGCAACCTGCTGATTTGGCCAAGTTCACCTTCTAGCCACTGAGTTCCTCATAGTCATTCAAGACCTTGATCAAATTCTCACATTCCTGGAGAGATCCACACAGGAATAAATAAGAATCATCTGCAAAAAACAGATGTGAGATCTTGGGAGCTCGAGGGGCCACTTTTACTCCTTCAAGTTTTTTCTCCGAAATGGCCTTACAAAGAAGCGCAACGAACCCCTCCATGCATATTACAAACACAGAGGAGAGAGAGAATCCCCTGTCGGAGACCTCTAGAAGGAGAGAAGAACCCAGAAGGGGTGCCATTCATGAGTACCAAAAACAACGTTGACCTGAGGCATTCATGTATCCATCCTCTCCAAACTGAGTTAAAACTTAAAACCCATCTTATCCAAAACTGCAAAAAGAAATGGCCATTCGACTCTATCATAGGCCTTTTCCATGTCAACCTATAAAGACATGTACCCTTTATTTTTACGGATTTTGATTTTCAAGTAATGCATTAACTCATGTCCAAGGAGGATATTCTCAACTATTTATCATTCACGGATAAAGGCATTTTGACAGTCCGAAATGATCTGTGGTAAGAGGCAAGCAAGCCTTTCAGCCATGATTTTGGTTATAACTTTATAAACAAACTGGCATAAGCTGATTGGGCGTAGTTGTCTCATAGTCTCCATGTTATCCACTTTAGGGATCAATGTGAGCCAAGTATGATTGAAGCTCCGGAGCATCTTACTCGTTGTAAAGAACGAGCAGACTGCTTCAATCACCAAGCTTCCCACAATATCCCAGAAGGCTTTAAACAATTTTCCAGTGAAACCATCAGACCCCGGTGCCTGCTTAGATCCCATGGAAGAGACCTTTTTTCTTACTTCATTAGGGAGGACTTTCGCCGTCAGACTGGCATTCATTTCCGGTGTAACACTATAAGCGATGGGAAGAGCAACCACCGGATCAAAACTATTAAGCATATGATTTTCCGAGGTAAAAAGAGTCTGATAAAAATTATTGGCAGAAGATTGAGCTTACAACCACTGCATTTCAACACATTTGGCCATGTACCGACATGAGGTAAACTGCTGCACTTGTAAATTTTATGTTATTCTTCAATTGTAATCAGTTTACATGTTTTAATGCAACGTTTTGGTGTTAATTGCATGGTAGATAAATTAAACTGGAAAAGAACCTGATCCAATCGAAATGTTCAGACGTTTCCATGTGAAGGACAAAAATTAGGTTAGCTCTAAGGCAAAAGACCTGCATGTAAGTCCAATACTGTTGGCTACTTTGTGCAACAATACATGCTATTTTTTTTATATATATGTTAGATGTATTTACCTCTTCATTAGAATGTTTGTACAAGTTTTTGTTGTCTTTTTTATCGATATTAATGTTATTTACCATATGATTAGGATAGTATGATAGAAGCAGAGGCTGAAAAGGTATCCCAAGGGGAAGAACCAAGCATATTTGCCATCTATCAAGAAGTGATAGGATCACAATGCCCCAAGCGTGTTCTAGGGATCAATGGGTATCATGGGGTGAGCTCGGTTGATGTCTTCGGTCCCCCATCGAGTCAGGGTTGCAACAAGCGTTGTCAGGAGGAGCGAACCAAAGAAAGGGAAAAGAATTATGAGAAAATTAAGAAGTTGGAGAATGAGATCCTAGATGTGAGGAATGCAGTCCCTCACATCGTTGAATCTATGTTGCAGAGGCCAGAGGCTTGGAGTGCGGTTGCCAGAGTCATTCGTAATTACTTTGCTGCCATGTTTTCTTTTGTACTTCTTACATAATTTTCGATGCTATGTAATATGGGCATTTAAGTTAATATACTTGTTATATTCTCTATAGGATATCAACAATGAAGCCAACGGGGAACATGGTCGAGTTAGCGAAAGTTAGGATAACGATGAGTTCGACGACAAGTCCGGTGAGGAGACTGCTGCTGCTTCATGAATTTATTTTAATGTTACCGTAGGATTCTAAGTAGGGCTTGAATTTTGGGATATTTTGTGTCTTTTTTCGAGGGTGTTAAGACTTATGAATTTTGGATGTTTGGTCGCAGCTGGTGGCTACTTGATTGACAGTTAATATAAGTCAATTTTGGAATATTACCTTCTACCGCATCTCCCACACTTCCTCTTCTTTTTCTTATGTTGTTTTTTAGCCTTTCTTTTTCTACATCCCTTGAACATCACTTTTTGGGGTTGAGGACTCTTTCGAACTCCTTAGGTATTACCATCGATTCCCTTTCAGTCGGAGTTGTTCTCATCATTTCCAACTTGTCCCTCACTGCTGTCAACCCCCCTCGAGCAACCTGGAAAGATAGAGGAGTCTCTGCCCCCATTAGGAAAATATGTGTAGCCAAGAACTGGAGTGACCCATATATGGTGTTGAAAGAATGATCATCCCCCAACTTACGTGGCGGTGGCATATTGTCTATTGACTTTGGGTTCTTTGAGCAACGTTTAAGTACCAGTTTCCCAGGAAGACTTTTCACTCGTTCTTCTTTCAACACACAGAGCATATGAGTGCAGGGAATTCCAACACTGTTAATTTTTTACAGCTGCACTCCATATCCTTTGTTTCAAGGTTGCATTTTACCTCCACAACCTTCTGTTTGTTGAACATACTTAAACTATAGGTGTGTATGTTTCCATCCTCAGATTGAGTGTTCTTTATGCACCCAATAACCTGCTCTAGTTCACTTCTGAATTTAAGAAATGCAGCTTTCGAGAACAACTTAACTGCACTTTCTTCAAGGGGTCTAAGCATGGTGCTCTTTAGCGGGGTTAAACCATAATTAGATTTAAAATCTAATTTGATCTCTGTTTCCCTCAAATCCCTACACCAACGGTCATACTGAATGAAAAAGTCAAGCAAACAGCGTCTCTCCTCCAAATATCTTCCAACAAATGAATTTATACCTTCGTTTCTTGATGTGGTTGTCAGCCCAGCAAAGTAGTGGGAGCGCAAGTATGTGTCCACTCATTCTCCGCGTCTCCCAAATAAATTTTTAGTCACCCATTGGTTGTTCTGTAGACCACATTTTTCCACTAATGCCTTCCATTTCTCTTCAAATTCTTCTTGCTCATAATCAGCAGTTACAAATGTGCTCCATTGGGGTTCGAAGTCAGGGCTATTCTTCACCTTGCCCTTGATATTCTTTGAAAGATGCCATGGACAAAGCCGGTGTTGCATCTAGAAACACAGTAGCAATATCATTCCTCATTGCTTTATCCCCGTCTGTTACAACTGTATGCAAGTCCTTTCCACCCAACATTTCCTTCAATATCTCCAAAGCCCACTTGTAGCTCCCTTCAGTCTCATTAGCTAACAATGCACTCCCAAATAAGCAACTCGTGAAATGATGGTTGATACTTGAAATAGCAAGTGCTTCTCAACTTGTTTAGAGATTATAAAATTGAATATACGAACCAAAGGTGTGTACCTGTGAAAATAACAAGAGGCATATTGTAAATATTTTTTTGTATGTCGTGTCAAATGCGAGCAACTCTCCAAAGCACGAGAGGTCGGCTATGCTCATACTGTCTGCCCAGAATAAACTGTGGAGCCTATCTTCCTCATCAGTAGTGTATCTGAGGATGAAGTGTGTGTCCGTACTTTTCTTCGATTCAAGATAGGCTAGTGCGGCTGCTGCATCACTAGGACATAGCCTTTCATTGTGATCTCGGGTGCTGAAATTCATCCCATATTTTACTGTGTACCCAACTTTGTCATGTCCTCCAGCACTATGCACAACAAGCTTTATGATTTGAGAAGGTTTCATACCTGCATTCTTCTTAAATCTAAAGTCTGCCTTGTCAGCCTCTGTTAACCCTCGTTGTGATCTCAGGTGATGAGTACACTGTCGATTAATTGGCATATGATTGTGATCTTCTTTAAATATATCCACTATCCATTTTGAATCATTCTTGTTAAATGCCACACGCATTTTTGCTTTACAACCAAATCTGGTCTCCATAGGGGAGTCTCTCTTTTTCTCTCCTTTGTTGGGGGCTCTATGTCCCTCACAAGAACAAACGAAAGCTCCAGTAGTAACCTCTCCCTTGCTGTTCTGAACTTTCTTTGAGCGCCTAACAGAGAATCCCCGAGCCCTTGCATAATAATTTTAGAAGTTGTAAGCTTCTTCGAAGTCGTTAAATATCTGGCCGATTTTAGGAGGATCTAAAATCACATCTTCGATCCGAGTCGTTTCTCCATTCGGAATGCCATTGCGTGTTTCTCCTGTTTCCTCTAAATTCTCAAGGTCATCTTCGATGGCACTGTTACGAGGATGTTCTTCTTCTTCCATCGATACAATGGCTGCAAATTTCTTTGGTTGAGGGTCTCGGCAGAGTGGGATACTGACTATAGGTGGTTTGGTAGGGTTGCAGGCGGCGGAACATGTATGTACGTACAAGAATTATGCCCAACCTGCTGTTGGAAACATATTTTCAGCCCTCTGTCGTTTTGTCTTTGTTAAGAATGATTATTTTAGTACTTAAATTCAAGTTAGTTACATTATTATTTTAATACTTTTGGTAGCTTAATCTTCCACTTTAATTAATGATTTGTTAATTGAATTTCTAAGTTCATTTAATAAAGTAGATAAATATTACACTAATTTTAATTAATGATAAAAGATTTTCTCGTATAGCTTTAATAGAATTTTCTAATTTAACTTAATATGGTAGATAAATATTACACTTACCATAAAGATAAAAACACTCTACATCCCCCATATTAAGACGTGTGAACCCTCTTTATGATTTCAGGAATACCCAGCTCTGTGACGGCAGGATTAGAAGAGCACAGTTCCGCACCATTCTGTGAAGCTGGAACAGAAGAGGACCATGGGAAAGCCAGGGTAAGTCAATTATATACACGAGGAAGAAGGGCACCATCGTAAAGTCTCTCTTTCTTATAAATTCCTCGTCTATTCATTATGATTTCTTTTTTATCTCAGGGACAAGAACAAGATGCAGAACGTTACGGGCAGCGGGATAATGACAAGATCAAAGGCGCGATCTTCCGTTATAATGGTTTGTCAGTTTACATGTTTTCCATATCTCCATCGTTGGCAGCTTATTTTTCGTTAAAAACTAAAGAACGGCGTTTGTTTTTATTACTATGAATGTAGGAGCCGGAGAAGGATGCATCTCCGGTAAAGAAAGCTAGAATTGAAGTCGGTGTGATCCCTCCATCGACTCCGGGATCAAATATGATTGTTCTTGATGGCGAATCGAGGGGAGATGGTAATGCTTTTGTTTGGAAAAGCCGTACATTATTTTCTTCCCTGCAATTCACCGAAAAGGTATTTTTATCCACCCCACTAATATTTTTCTGCCATAAAACGAAATCAGTGGTTTATATTTTTATCGAACCCACTAATATTCTTTCATCTTCTATTGCAGGCAGAAACTAAGTTTAGGCTGCCTCACGATGTCAACTACAGTGAGGAGGAAATCAAACTTTCTCCCTACATATTTGCAGCAGACCTTCCGCTAAAAGAGGTCTTAGTCGATACCATGATGAAATCCTATACACGAAAGGCGCTATGGTCCCTCTGCCATAACTCCAATGTTGATGTTGATGTAAGTTTTAATACGAATTATTGGCAAATTTTTTAGTAAGGCAGCAGATAAGGAACCAAGTTTACATGTGCTTTCTTTGTGCTTGTATCTGCTATGTTCCACCTGGCTTCTGTATCTTCTTCTTCTTCCACCTGGATTCTGTTTCTTTGCCTCTTTCCACCCAGCTTCCTTAACTCCCCTAGTGTTCCCAAGTTACTAATAATGAGCAAAAAAGACAAGGAACCAACTGTATATGTGTCTTTCTTTGTACTTGTATCTAGTGTAGGATGGCGTTTGCGTCTTTCAATTCTATCAAAACAATCAAAATGTTGATCTTCTAATATGCTTTCTTTGCTTCTCATTTTCAATAGAGTTAGTAACAGATTGCACCTTACCTCTCTTCTTACCGTTCAACTCGTATAATATCAATCTCATAAAATTTGTTCAACCTGGTTGGTTGGTGTATCAGGTAATTACAACAATGACTTGCCACTTGACCCTGGACGAAATTTCGATGGATGCTGGCCATGGAAGAAGAGTATGTTTTCTGCCTACTGAACTGCAGGCACATATTGATTTACCTTGTACATTTATTTTAGGTGAAATATATTGTTTTTTCTATGGTATATAATGAACGTTTAATTATGCTAATTTAATCAAATCATGATTAGGAAATGATACTTAACTATGGCATGACACCGAAAAAATATTTAGAGTGTTACGGTACAAAGTTTCTCACAAGAGCTCACACCTGCAGAAAGGTTTTCTTCTGCATTTCACTTTTGGCTTCCTCATTAATTGTTTCTAGCTATTGTTTGAAGGTATATGTGAATAATTTTTTCTCCAATCAAGCTATTTAACTTTTTCATAACTGGAATGTCAAATATGGTCTACTGATTTTGATCTTTCTTGTCGTAATGTAGTTGTGTCTGCCAATGAATGATATGATGCATGATGATGACATTCATTGGTATTTAGTTTTCATCGTGATGGATGAAAAGCAAGTCCATATCTTAGATTCATATCCTTCTAAAGAGCGCCAAACACCTCGTAAAGATGCAGTACAAACTATGGTATGGTCAGAATTAGTGCGTGGAATACGATTATATTTGTGAACTGGATTTTTGTTCTCTACTATTTGTAATAAAGTTACTCCTTATGTAGATTGGATTTCTCGATGCCTTGTTTGAGGATCTTTATTTACAAGTGGAACAAATGTGTGATCCCCCAGTGATGAAGTAGTTCTCTTTGACAATTCCTTCAGTTCCTGAACAACGTCACGAGTAAGAATCATTCCTCATGCATAAATTCGGAAACATACTTACATACTCACAACTCATATGCTTCATCTAAATTTATGTAGGTATGACAGTGGCGTTTGGGTGTGCGTTTGGGTGATGGTTGCAACTTGGGATGGAGATTATTTTATATGGGTAAGCAACAATTCACTTGTTTGAACTTGTAGTTAGACAACCTAGTGAATTTGCTATTGAGATCCATTGTCATTGTGAAAAAATTTCAGCCATGTGGAGATATGAGGAGAATGCAACTAGCTTTGTATCTGGTCAAACAACCTGCAAATTACATAAGACATGTGGTCATCAAGGAAGCAAATAGGAATGCGCCGAGGTTTGAACTCGAGACTCATACGTACAAGGAAGAAAATCGAAAGAGACTGAACAAGAACTAGAGCTATATGGAGATAGTGCTTCCAGTCTTTGTGTTCTATGTTGAACTTGTTTGTTTTTTGAACTAGTTAAGTTTATGGTTTTAGAATCTTTTGGTCTCTATGTTTAGATCCACAACATCGACACATTTGGTACATTTCTTCTGACGGTGGCAACAGGGGAGATTACTAGTCGTTCCATGCTTCCATTGGAGATGGCCCTCGTCGTTGCTCTTTACTATAATTTGGAGAGACATCTTATTTTAAGAGAATGCTAAAAACTATTTTTGCCTCTCTCGTGGATTTGTTTTTGTTTAAACGCATGGAATGTGATTGTCCCAGTTTGTCAATCTTGCTATGCTTTTGAGTAGAGTAGGGGCAGCAGAGGGGACTAAGTAAGTAGGAACCTGCTGCTCGTATGATCATCACTTGTTAACGTGCATTCCTCTGAAAGGTGTGTTAATAAAGGTGAAACTTGAAGTGGTTGATGACAGTGTTAGCATCACTGAAATAGTGATGACAGTGTTAGCCGAATGAAGTGGGCAATTGGCAGTAGACCAGTGGTATATATATGGTGTCGATCTCTTGGTGATTTTAAGGGATGGGTGAATGGTGATATTGATTTGGGATAGTGGATTTGTGGTTGAATGATGAAAATGCAGCATTTGGGTGAATGGTGATATTGTGATAGTGGATTAGTGAAATTCCCCTTCATTTTGATTCGACTAAAAAGGCAGCATTTTTGATTTTTTAGTGGCTTATTTATGAAGTTTCGGTATATCGGTTACCGATTATCCGGTATACCGGTATACCGACTCAAAACCGGTATCGGTATTCGGTGGTCACAATTTCACTTTTCGGTATACCGAATACCGGATAATCGGTAATCGGTATACCGGATACCGACCGTTTACCACCCCTAGACATGGTTGTTTATTGTAAGTCTGGTGAAGCATTTAAACAGGTATAACTTACCTAACTAACCAAACATTAAAGCCATTGAAAGTTCTATAGAGCATTGATGATCAGTTAATCGCTTCTCTTTTTCCCTTGCACTTAGGTTGTTGAAATGAATGTTAAAGTTGAAGATCCCGGAAAAGATAATGTACACAATAATGCATTCTACCCAGAAGAGGAACTTCTCAGGACTGAATTGCAGGCAATGTGTGACTGCAATCCTCTCTCGGCTCGCCATTGGATTGTGAGTAATAAAAAACATGATCAAATCACCTTTCAATTTTTGATCATTTTTGCTTGCTCCTGATCCTTGTTCATAACCAGCCTAGTTATTCTGCTAACTTGAAAATTCGTTAGTATATACTAACTAATATCCAAAATATATGAACTAATATCCAAGTCTGCTGAGTATCTAGATAACACATACTAGTATTCAAAACATCACAAACTAGTATCCAGATAACAGATACCAACTAATATCCACAATCAACCAACTAGTATTCAATATGGATACTCTTATGTGTTATCTGGATACTCTTAAGTGTTATCGGGATACTAATTATGTGTTATATGGATACTATTCTGTGTTGTCTAGATATTAGTTTGTGAATTTGGGATAATAGTTGATTCATGGTGGATATCAGTTAGCAAACTTTGAATACTAGTCTGTGCTCTCTAGATACTTTAGTACTTGGATACTAGTTCATGTATTTTGGATATCAGTTAGTATCTGCTAACGAATTTTCAAGTTAGCAGATTAACTTTCCCCGTTCATGACATGTTGACCAGATTAGGAACACAAGAACTGTGAACCGAACCGGACAACTCACAGGCTACAAACTAGTACCTGGATCAAACTGCCTGCCATTAGCTGGGTCAGAAGCAAAGTTCCTCAGAAGGGCTGCCTTCTTGAAACATAACCTCTGGGTTACAGCATATTCCTGGGACTAAATGTATCATGGAAGAGAGTTCCCTAATCAAAACACGCGAGCAGGGGAAGGATTGGCCACTTGGGTCAAGCAGAATCGCCCATTGACCTTTTCCAAATTTTATGTAATCAGCATATGTGTATGTAATCAATAATCTAATCCAGCCGAGATTGTGAATGTTCTCCATCATAATCATAGGATCAGTGGTTCGAAACCTTTCATGAATTAAAGATTTTTTTTCCTCCCCCAGCACAACCACTTCAATATCTTCTTTTCTCGTTCCTCTTCTTCTTCCCCAATATCTCCCTGTATATTTTCTCAGTTTCGATTATCATCTCCGGTCATTAGAATTAAGTTCAGGGGACGCACGATCGTTGCGAAAGGGAGCAATCCGCTAGGAGCTTATCCAACACCTCTCTCTTCTCCTCCAAGCCCACGACACCAATCCAATCGCTTTCACTCTCATTCGCATGACCCAATTGCCGACCTCGCCGTAATCCCATCCCCATCTCTCTACGTCGGAAACCCCACGTTCTATAGGCACCCACATCCCACCAGAAACCCCTACCGTCCGGAGCTCGGGTGCGGCAGCCGGTCAACGAATTCTCCAGCAGCCTCTCCCTGACATTGATCGAGACAACCCCAACTCATCAGCGTGATTGAACCCTTGATGGGAGGAAACTCTGCCTCGAATTTTCCCCCTTTAATTTCTTTTCGATCTTGTCGTATACAGAACGACGATGTGAGGAAACTAATCGCCTAGTATCCCGATTCCGGCAATGGTCGTACCGCAACCTCTGTTTTCCACGACATCCTTTTGTGGTCGTACGCCGTCAACTAATTCTGGTGGACACTTTAGGGTTTTAGGTTATGGTTGTTGGATTAGGATGATGATTGTAAAATTGAGTGTAGTTAATGGGGGTAGTTGTGATGAACTGATGATGAATCGATGATGATGGTCGAAGGGCTTGGGGTACGGGTGGATGAACTTGAAGATCCACATTACAATGGAATTTTATTATCAATTATATAAATCTTCGTTTTCAATAAAACCCTCTAGGAAATAAAGGTATCATACGAGAAAATATAATAGTAATTATTGTTGGGGGGCTTCATAGCACGTATAATTATTTAAAGGGTTCAATTTAGATTAGATCTACGGTGCAAAGCACCTGGAGTATGCTATGCGTCTGGAGCGAGTCTGAACTCCGATTAATTGAGTTAGTGAATTGGGGACTGGGATTCACCCACTAATTAACCAAAATCTATACCCCGCTTCACGTTTAACTGTTAAATCCACATTCGTACCCATGAATCCATGACTTCAATAATTTAGTAATAATGGACATTCTAGTGCGGTAGTGAATTACGTTGTACAACCCCTCATTGTTGAGGCTCTCCCGGCCGCCAACATCGCTGACCATTGCGGTATCGGCTCCAATCGTTCTTGATCGTACATCCCGATCGTGCCGCCACAATTTTCCGATAGGTCGATCACCACCAGTCCACCACCCGACCGCCGCCAGCCCCTACCGAGCTCCGCCGCCTCAGCTGCGCCTTGCTTCCTCTTCTCCCCACGATGCAGTACAGATGATGAAGATGTATGGACGGGTAGTGGTGTTTGCTGTGGATCGACTGGTGGAAAACAAGAAGACCGAGCGGTAGGGTTTTTGGTTTCTTCCTGGGAGATGCCGAATAAGGAGGGGAACGAGCTCCAAAAAGCAACGTTTAGGGCTAGGTTAAATTAGAGTTAATTTGGCTTATTTAGAATAAAATAATAGAAATTAGTTTTAAGTATAAAACCCAATGAGCAACCGGTGTTGCTGTAACCAAACCGTCATCCGACTCATCTACCTATCTATCTATCTATCTCTACTATACTTATAATATGCCGAAGGGAAAAACGGGAACCCTATTTCAAATTTCCTGCAACGAGAGTGAAAGTAGAAAGGACATTTTGGTGATACGTACTGAGATTCAAACCATGACCATTTTAAAGAAAGGCAAGGATCATAACCAATCACACTAAGTACATTTGTTGTATCCTTTTAAATTAAAAACATATAATAGCAGGGTGGAAAATTTTTTCCCCCATTTTAAATTCCCTGCTCCAGGAGCGTTTGTAGGAAGGGAAGAATAGGGAGTGTCAATTTTTTTCTCTTTTCTTTGTGGAACGAGCCAACTTACCGTACACATGCGGATTTAAACGGGTCCAGGAGTGTCAATTTTTTCTTTATACCCTTTTATTTCTCCGTGGTGATAAAATATATATGAAAAGGCAAAAATAATACTCCTTTTTATTGTTAAAAATAAAAAATTTAACAATAAACTAATGCATGGTATCTAATGGGCTAACCGCTAACCATAAAATAAAAGAGTTGAATGGGCCTGACCTACATGGGATTTGGCCATCAAGTAAAACAAATGAACATCATTGGTTTGTCATTCTAAAACAAGCTATTTTCTCTGGAATAATATATATTATGCTATTATTTTATATTTTAGTGGCTAAAATATGATCTATTTTAAAGTTATTCAATGGTTCAACCTTGACCAACCCAATTAGTCCAATTTTTATCATTTCAAATATATATTTTATAATTATTTGACATCATAATGATCAAATTATAGTGTATTTTATAGGGAATCGTTTGGTATTTGTTAGTGAAAAACTAAACATAAAGATCTATTTGGTTATTTTAAACATTAAAACGATCCTAAACATTTTCAGTTCCTTTTGAATTTCTATGGTTTTATTCCCGAATAAGTGATGTGCAAATGGCGAATTGTAGTCGTCTCTTTTCTTTCAATATTTTTTTATTTTCAAATAAAAAGTTTAAAAGTAAAGAATAATTAGAATTTGGCATGGGTCGGTCAAACAGGTTGAATTTCAAGTTTTGGCCCGTTTATTTTATGCATTGCAAATTTATTAGCATGTTGATGGAAATGGCTTGGAAAAAAGACATAAGTTGTACCTTTGCAGAAATGTCCTCAAATGTTTGAATGCTTTGTGAATCAGGTTCCGTGACTTTTGTGATGGTGTATGTGCTTGACGATTGCTCGATGTTGTAACTACTTAATTTGAGAGTAAATCTTTTGATTTTCCCTATGAGTTGTGATACCAGTTCTGGTGGTTGCAGCATGTTGTCGTTGTTGGCGTGTAAAAGTTGTTCCGCCGTGATGCTAAATACCTTTCTTTCTTTTTTAACAAATTGTGTAGTAGTGCTATGAAACAGACCACCCATGAACGCTACGCTTATTATGGTCTGTTCTTACTTCCGGTGGTGAGAAATTGTGAATTGAGAATCATATTCGCCAACCGCACAGTGTCTGGCTGGTGGCTGCTTATTGTGCTCTCTAGAGCTATGAAATAGCTCTCCCCATGAACGTTACCCTTAAGAGTTCATAACTTTGCGAAAATCCAAATTTAGGCAATCAAAGGTGGTGGATGTGTGATGATTTTTTATGGCTTAATAGTTTGTTAATTGGATATCTGATCTTTGTATGATTAGAGGGGATGTTTGCTTAACAGAATAATCTATTTTAATTCATGTTTATTTTTAACACGAACGTTAGTAACTCAAAACCTTCGAGACACATATCAACTACTGCATTGTATCATTTTGCCTGGGTGCTTGCTGTGTTGTCAAACTTCTTTGCTGCTGCTGCTGCTGCTGCTGCATTTACACTAACAGGGGAATTAAGAACCCATGAATATTTCCGTTTGACACAAACAAGAGGACTTACTTCTAAATCGTGCACTAAAGATGATTGGAGGAAACATCTCTGTTGCAGTTGATATACTGGAGACCATAACAAAAGCAACGTGTAACATCAAAACCAACCATCTAAACTATTAGCATTGTTGCTTTACTCTTTTTTTCGTGGTTGAGTCTCCTTCAAAAAATTTGGTTTGATTTTAGAAAATTTTGCTTCTGTAGTCCTGTCTTGCCACCAACGCGTTCAGTAGATGGAGATGGCAAAGGCGAAGGCTATTTTTGTGTTGTGGTTGCTAGTTTAGGGATCGGTTTGTGAAGAAGAGGGAGAAGAGAGGGGGAAAGGGAAATGCAGGAGAGGGGGATAACTCTTTTCTCCGACAAAAATGGAGTGAAGAAAGGAATTATGATCAGTAAGAATATGGTTATCTTACATAACGGTCATTATTCTGTTTGAATTGAGCTTGGGAGGCAGTGATGAGGACGAGCTGCAACCAATTCATAGTGATAAGAGTGCTATGAACTGTGATCATGTCTTATTTCAAGTTAGAAGATAGTTTCAGTATAAGGATTATTTAATTTGACAAGTTGTTTCGTCCATGATTCTTGGTAGTTTCAGTGCCATTCTAGCCATTGTTTAGTCTGTAATTTTTGAGAATTGATGTGCGAGTAATGACTTTCACTTAGCTTCAACTATTATGTGTTTATTTATTGGCATGTGATAGAATTCTCTTTTCCTTTTCTTTGAATTCAGTTTCATACTCTAATTGTATCATTTGTACATAGGCAAAACATGCTCGAGATGACAACTCGCTGATATGGCTGGTGCAAGGAATGAAGCCATCATTAGAATTCAGACCGACAACGGGGAGGGATGCCCAAGACTAATTCAATGATGATTGATGATGGTATAATAAAAACTGCAGTCTGCATCAACACCAATTTCTAGGCCTAAATAAAGTTATTCAACCCAGAACTCTGTTTAGCGCTAAAAATTGCCCTCACCCAACCTTGATCCTGTTTGACCCACTTCTGAAGAGTCAAGATATATGACTAATCCTCTCCGTTCGTATTTTCTTATTGACTCTTTCTGACCCTTTAGGTTGGGGCGGGTCGGGAAGAATCGGATTAGTGGGTCGATCCTAATCAAGTGGAATCCCCATCCCTTCACTCTCACTTGCTTTCTCTCCCATTACACAAGTGGGTAACTTACAGTAATCCGGCCAATGGCCCGGGTAATAAGCTAGTTCATTTATTATTTGCCGAACCCACACCCTAATTAACACTGCCAAAAAATTCTAGCACATTAGCGAAGAGGGGTTTATATGTAGAATCCTCCTAACACTTATTTATGGAGATTCTCCGTCCAAACATGCTCCATTCAAAATTTCAGGAAAAGTTAAGCTGCTAACTTGAAGATTCGTTAGCAGATACTAATTATATCCAAAATACATGAACTATTATCCAAGTACTAAAGTATGTAGAGAGCACAGACAAGTATTAAAGGTTTGCTAACGGATACCCACCATGAATCAACTATTATCCCAAATTCACAAACTAATATCTAGACAACATAGAATAGTATCCATACATCACATAATTAGTATTCAGATAACACATAAGAGTATCCAAATAATACATAAGAGTATCCATATTGAATACCAGTTGGTTGATTGTGGATATTAGTTAGTATCTGCTATCTGGATACTAGTTTGTGATGTTTTGAATACTAGTTTGTGCTATCTAGATACTTTAGTAAAATCAGTAGACTTAAATACTAGTTCATACATTTTGGATATTAGTTAGTATATACTAACGAATCTTCAAGTTAGCATAATAACTAGGCTGAAAAATTTCTAACTCTATGAGAGAACTTAGGGAGGATATTTTTGTCATGTGTATTTATTATAACAAAAATAAAACAAACTCCACGCATAAACCCTATAAGTGACTATTGCTCTAAAAAAAGTTCTTTCTTAATAATTAAATAATTGACAAGTAATGGATTATTATCACTCTTCACGTCTCAACTAATTATCACATTTCTATTTGATAAATCATTTAAAAATAAAACTATTATCACTAAACCCGTCTCAATTAATTATTATATATTTTCTTTGATAAATCATTTAAAAAATAACATCCGTGAGAATAGTAAATTTTATTACAATATCTCAGGCATTTAATTAGAGATCTCCACTTAGCACATTCTCTTCTTAATTTTCAATACCCTAACATTACCCAATGATATTTATTATTTTTATTTCAATTTAAAATTTACATATTTTGGCATAGAAACATTATATTTAATGGGATTTTCACAATTATATTCATTCAAATATAATTTAAATTAAAAACTTATTCTTCTAAAAACATGGTCATAGTTATGTGTATAGGTGTCAATCATGCGGGTTCGGGCTGGGTTCAATCGGGTTCGGGTTCAAACGGGTTGCGGGTTCATCGGGTTCGGGTTCAAACGGGTTGTGGGTTAGTCGGGTTGCGGGTTCATCGGGTTCGGGTTCAATCGGGTTGCGGGCAAATCATGTTGCGGGTTCATCGGGTTTTGGGTCGGGCGGGTTGCGGGCGGATCGGGTTTCGGGTTGTTCGGGCCAGCACATCAAGTAACTTAACTCATTACCAACTTACACATTTTATTACACTAATTTAAAATATTTTCTCAACTTTTTAACCAATTTATTTCTACCTCGTATATATACTTTATTTTTTTTAAAAAAACTAGTCAAAATGTTAAATCAATTTGTATGATTTGCAAACTTGTTATGTAATTAATCATAATTGGTAAAGTATTATAGCTAATAGTAATGGTGATATCAATATTTGCAACCAAAAGACAACATTAATTGTTTATTTGATATTTTAGTATTAATTCAGTAGTAATTGGATTAAAGTATCTCGTCTAGTATAACCATGCAAATCTGGTATTTGGCGTGTGGTATTTGGCAAAAGCATAGTGATAAAAGGAGTTATTTCGAAATAACTCATTGCCCAAATAACTTTAGTAAACTGTTGCCAAACGAGTTATTTGTAAAATTGTTCGAATTATCCTAAAAGTTGAACCATTAAAGATTAGCTATCAAATTTAGTAAAATTATTGTGATTTCAATCATAACTTACTCAATAGCATATATCCTATACACTTAACCTTACCCTCAATCAACAATATTAAGTTAGTATATGTTGTTGATTGTATACCCTAAACCATCAATACATTATACACTAACCACATAACCTATACTCTATACCCTAACCATATGTCTTTGAGTTGTGATTTTGCTAGTATAGTTAATTTAAAAGTGAAATTCATACTTTGATTTTCAAAACATAGATAAAAAGTGATATTTGCTAATTGTTATACCCTAACCATATATCCTATACTTTACACCACATACCTTGTACCTAACCACGTACCATAAACATAAATTAAAAAGGGATCTCCTGCCGTTAAAGACTTCAAATGACTTCAAGTGAACATATGTTAATAAAAAACTTAGAACAGTCAAAACCATCAATATCTTATACCCTAACCATATACACCCTAAACCATATGTACCTTATACCTTATACCCTATACCCTAACCATATACTTTATATCCTAAACAACGAACCGTCAAAGATTACTTATCAAGTTTAGTATAAATTGTTGTAACTAATGGTTAATTTATTTATTAGCCCATAAATAATTACATACATATATATATTAGCCTTCAAAGCATATAAGAATAATTTTAACTAGTCATGCCCTCCATATAAAAGTTAAAGATTCATATTTCAAAAACTAAAATTATGAAAAACCAAAAAATTGAAAACACCAAATTTGTTTCCTTCTTTCTTTTCACAAAAATACTAAAATTTCCCTCCTTCTTTCTACTTCCATACATTAGAAAACTCAATTTTCCCTCCTCTTTCTCTTCCATAAAATTAAAAGAACCAAATTACTCTCTTCTTTCCTTCTACAACAAGTTGAAAACTCAAAAGTTTCCCTCCTTATTTCTCTTTCATATACAAAAGAATCAAACTTTCCCAATTCTTTCTCTTCCCACATATCAAAACCACCAAAATTCCCACTTGTTGCTTTTCTAAAAAATTCAAAGAACCAAATTTCCCTCTTCTTTCTCTTCCCAAAAACTTGAATACACCAAAATTTCATTCTTCATTTAAAAACATCAAATTACCAAATACATTACTTTACTTTATTTATATTTAATTGATAATTTTATTGAATAGTTAAATTAACCAAAATTTTAATTTATCTATTATATTAATATTGTCATGATCTCAAGTGACCTTCATGTTTCAATTTTTATAATTTTCTTAAAATACGTAAAATCAAGTGAGTTTCATATTTTTTAAATTTCCTATACGAAATGAAAAAATAATTTTACTTAAGTTTAGAATGAAAAACTTTATTTTGAAAAACTATGTATTGTATATTTTTATAATTATTCAAGTGGATTAGATGAAATTCGGGTTGAGTCGGTCGGGTTACGGGTTAGGCAGGTTGCGGGTTAATCGTGTTGCGGGTCAATCGGGTTCGGGTTAATCGGGTTGCGGGTTAATCGGGTTGCGGGTCGGGCGGGTTACGGGTTGTTGACTTTTAGTCAATTCGGGTTGCGGGTCGGGTTGATCGGGCGGGTTAATCGGGTCGGGCTATGTTTTGACACCTATAGTTACGTGTTCGGTTCCTCTACAACAATCAACAGTATAATTTATAGCTGAAAAGTAAAACTGCAACCCCATTCAAATTTTCCTGCCCATAGAGTGATTTTAGGAAGCTGATGTGGCAGGATGTTAAGCGGGAAAAAAATAAAACTCCCCGCCCAGAACTAAGAAACCGTCCCTCCTTCCACAAAAAAAAAAAAAAGAAACCGTCCCTCCCCAACTTTTCTCCTGGTTTCCCACGTTAATTTTCATTTAGTTTTCGTTTGACTGAAATTAAGCCCACCTTTTCTACTGGTTATTAAGAGAGAGAAGAAACTCACGGAAAGGGAAGCGCAATTGCAAGCACATTACACAGAGAGAGAGGGGGAAAGGTGAAAGGGAGGAGAAGGAAGGAGGTTACTTACCCTTTTACAGATACGATCTGCGGAAGGAATGGAAGAAGCGATTAGGCAGGCGCAGAGGAGCTTCCCGTTGGCGGTAAAGTAGAAAGCGTCGGGGTTTCCATGGTTGGGGACCAAGGAGAGCTTTAGGGAGCGGAGGGTTTGGGGCTGCGATGGATCGAATGTTAGGGTTTGGCGGCGGCGGGAATTTGGGGTTCTGAGGAGAACCTGGATCTATTTGGGGTGCATATTTGCGGGTAAACTTTCTAAGGTTTGGGAAGACAAAATTGAATCGTGTAATTGAGGAGAGAAATCGGAAGAACACCGTCTCCCCCGCCGCCACGAACCCTGCTTCTTCTTTCTTCTCTGCTTCAGGCTCTAGAAGGTCGCTCCAAATCGCTCCAGCTACTCTTGGATGGGTTTGTTCTATTTCTCCCCCTTTCATTAACTCTTTACATTCTGGGTTCAATTCATATTCATTGCATTCTGAACGAGGGTGCTTTCCAAGACCCTAAGTTATTCAAATCTTTACAAAAAGAGGGCATTTTGTTCCCATTCCAAAGCTTTGTCCAAATAGGAAGCTAATTATGATACTGGAATCGACAGCTTCCAGCGACAAAGACGAAACCAGGAAAACACAGAAGTAAAAGAAAGATGGAGTCGCTGTCAAATTCTATTCAGTTAGAGTTAGTTAACTCTTTTCAGCATCACTGTTATTTTTAATGTTTGTTGTACATTAGCTCTGATGACTTTGAATGGTCCTAGGTAAACAAAGTTGCATAGCTATGAATGATAACATGATGAGCTGAATCGTCACTGTAAATGCTTGAAATTGTGTTAATTCCTGACCCCGACTCCGAAATTTCCCCTCCCAACCCTGAACTCCCCTGCCATTTTAAAAAAAGAGAAAGAGTACATTAGTAATGACTAATGTAGGGAAACTGATGATATGATCTCATTGTCTAGGCATGTTGCTGCTTCACATCATGCGCTTAGCGTGTGAAGGGGAACCTTAAATCCCACTCTATATTTAGCTCCGAGTTGTTAGCTATACCCGCTAACAATCATCTTGAAGAACCTTAGGCGTTCATTTTTTTCTCGCCCGAAAATTTCAATCCTGCTGAACCGTTGTAAAGATCTTTGCACAACTTTCAAATTGCACTATGATCCTGACCTGCCTCCCATTTGTTAAGCTTGAATCTTGATGAATGTTTGGGAAACTGTGGTTTGATGCGGTGATGTTGAAATATTTATGTTTGGAAATCTTGCTGCTCTGCAGGCAGCGTCTAAGCTGATAAAGAGCTCAGTTTTGCCGACTCTTGAAGAATACAGACCCATAATTCTGTCATCTCTCAAGTTCTCCAAGTTTACTTTTGGTACAGTTTCCCCTTAGTCAGGTTGGTCATCTTCTTTCTTTTCTATTGTGATTAGTTTGAGATTCGAAGTAGAGAATTGTGTTCCAATCGTATAATATTTTTTTCCGTATGCTCTGAACTCAATAGAGTCATGATTTGTGAAGTATCTTTTAAGAACATTGGTGCAGCTACCTAGGTCATGTAACTAAGGATAAAGTATGCATTTATACTTGGTGGTAAGAGTTTTATTGCCCTTGCAAAATTGCAGGACTCGGAACTGAACTTACCACAAGTAGTCCATGTTGGATTAGAAAAGGCTGCCTCTTGATTCCATCACCACCTCTGCTCCCATCTCTACCTTATGGTATTCTCTGCATATTTAGTATGAACCCATAATGGGATATTCAGGTAACATCTTACATCAATGTCTTGGTATTTGTATCCATGAACCAGATTAGAAGAAGCACATATCCCAATTGGGTGGGCTCAATCACTACATATTTTCTCCTCTCCTCCACAGAGGACCCGGACCCAACCTGAAGCCATGAGTGTAGAAGAGAAGGAACCATTTATGTGAAAGCTAAGTGGACCTTGAACCTGGATAAAGAGACCGTTGTAAGTATCGAACGGTAAGTGGGGAGAGAGGGTAGTATATGATTGCAAATATAATTTGCTAGGATTGGTTGCTGCTCTACTCAATTGACAGTTAATTGGTTTTGGAGAAGTATATGATTCCATGGGGCAACAACATCAATGGTTATTATGTCTCTAAATTGGTTTTTCACTTTCTATGCTGGCCCTTAATCCTTTTTGCCTATAGTGACAAGGTCAGTTTCTACACCCTCCCTTCTTTTCTCTCTTCTGTTGGCAGCAAAGTTGTGGCCGGTATGAATTTAGTTTAAGTCAGCAGAAGATGGAATTAGTAGGCGTCCAGACTGACTAGGGTGATAGTGTATAGTTTCTTGGGGTTTTGAACTCATTTTTCAATATTCTTCAACTGGTTATTCAATTCAAAAGCAACAAAGTTCCATGCTAAGTTACTCTCCTTATTGGATCTTTTAGTTGTGTATAATTCTTGGTTTCGTGATATGGTATTGGAGATATGAGCAGGTGAGGTTTGGAACGGACCAGAGCATTAGCAGCAGTTGGTTGTGAGATGGTATGTGTAAAATGGAATCATGGTAATTACTTGGCTCTGCTCATATAGGTAGGCTATATTTGAACCTCAAGGGAAGAATTCTCTTGCCACTTTTTAAGCTTTTTGTTTAGGTTTCCAACATCAATGTGTGCCTGCTTTATGTCAACATAATCAATCTTAATTGAAAGCAATACTTCCCACTTTGTACACTCAATTTTTCTGTGTTTCACGGCTTTCTTATCTAACTTTTTTTGTTTCTAAATTGCCTCTATTTTGGATATAACTTGCAGTTTAGGCTATGTAATCAACAACTAATGATTTAATCCATGACCTTCAGAATAACGGTTTGAGTTTACATTTTCCTTATGTCATTAGTGCTTATAAGTAATTTGTTGAGTTCTTATGCTAATGTACGGTCTCTTTTTTCTTTTTTTCCTTTAGTAGTTTGGTCCAAAGAAATCATGTGATCATCATTTTTTCTTAAGATCACTAGGTTCATCGATTTAGTTTGGCAATCAAGCATTTAACCTTCGTTTAGTTCCTAATTGAGAGCGTAAGATCATTTGTATAATAATAGTATATGCCTCCGATACTGTGTTAAGATGGAACTGAAATGAGTTTGATGTAATATCTTTGTTTGGTCCACTTTTATTCAGTGTTCAAGAAGACGCGATTAATCTCTCGCCTAGGCACGATTAATAGCTGGGCAGGAGGAAATCACCCAGTCTAGCCCTGGGTGATTGATCTAGGCACCTGGGCACTCGGAGACGTGTTTTCACTTTGGTGGGCGACGCCCAGAACAACTAATAAAGGGGAAATTGTAGTCTTTCTGTGAAAATCCCAAACCCTATTCTATTTCACATTTCCATTCGACTAGCCGCTCCCCTCATTGACCACCAATGAGATCCCTCCTCATGGTTGGCGACTTGGGATGTTTGGGATTGTGGAAAATGGTTGTATGTATATTTGAATGGATGAATAATGATATGACGACTTGAGTTTTTGTGGAATATGGCTTATATATCATTTTTTTTTTACGTTTAATCTCGCCTAGACAAGGACAAATCGGCATGGGTTTGGCGGTGCCTCCTCGCCTAGATAGCGCCTAGCGTCTTCTTGAACATTGCTTTTATTTGGGAGTAATAGTCGTCTTTTTTTGTTGTTGGTAAAAAAGAGAGCTCAGACGGACGCTCTAATCCTTAACTATTAATCATATTTAGGATCTGAGTCCCAAGCGCGTCAAAGTACAACCAGTAGTTGAGCATATGACTTGGGTTATCCACAAACCAGATCCCAAAATGAATAGTGTGTCCAAGTGAAGCCAAATAGTCCGCTACATAATTTCTCTCCCAGAACACATGCTCTAGCTGACTTCCCAGTCTTGAGCCAGCAGCTGTCGCACCTCTGCGACTAAAGTATGATGAGGATGACTGGAAGAATCGCCATTGACGAGGGCGAGCGTCGTTGCCGAATCTGTTTGCAGCTGAAGTTGTTGGATCCCTGTGTCCCAAGTCATGCTGAGTCCATGAAAAATCCCCGCCAGTTCAGCATGGATGATCGAGCCACCACCCAGATTGGCCGTAAAAGCTCTCACAAACTGACAGTCCTGTCCGCATAACGCTCCTCCTGCTGCTGAGTTCCCTTGGCTTGTGTTAACAGAGCCATCAATATTCAAACAGGTCCTTCCCTGCAGAGGTGGTTCCCAGCCAACTAGCCAAGCATCATTTCCACCCGCTCTGTAGCCTCCCCGAGAACCTGCCCAATCCTCCTGGAAGATTGATCAATCTGCACTCGCATTTGCTGGATTTGGTAGGCTAACTGGGTTGTCGGCGCCAATAGTCTCTCGAAGACCCAGAGGTTTCTATTTTTCCATAGTTGCCAACAGAAAGTAGCGAAGAGGGATGCGTCTATCGGTCTATGGTATTAATAGTCATCTTTATCACTATGCTTTTCATTTTATTTGTTGCTTCTAATTATAATGATCAACAGATAAGTCAATAAAATATGTGATCGCGTTGACCTATCAATCAATTTGGAATTGTGCAAATTGTTCAAAATAAACACTATTTCAAGAGACATTGTTTTATGCAGGTATAACAGATCCATTCTCTACTAGCAAAAGCGAAGTCAATCATTTGCCTGGAGGGAGGGAAACATCTTTGGGAATCTTCTTGAAATTCCCCGACTTTTATTGTTGATCATCTGACCTTCCAAAAATAGCGATGAGCATAATGTAATTGTCCATTTTTTTGCAAGAGGATAATAGATTATTACCAACTAATTCACTAATAATTCTTGAGCTTTACGGATGGTATTCTTTTTAATTAATTTTATTTATTATAGTAATTTATTGTTGTAAATTTTCACTTCATAATGTTAGTATACGTGTAACTATGAACATAATTGTTGAAAGCGTACTAATATTTGTGGATACGCGAAACCTTATATGCTATGAAATAGGTGGCAGACACAAGGACTGTCGTAAATTTAGCATATGTTATACTATCGAGCTAAAGGCCGAGCACAAAGCTAAGAACAAATTTATGAGCACACAAATTTTTGAAAAAAAAGTTTTTATTTGTTGGTGGCACATATTTGTTATAAATTTTTAGAATCTTTCAAATGACATAGTAGACAAATCTATAAGTGTTGACTTTTAGATATCAAAGGCAACACCAAAATTAATTATAAAAAATCCATATTGATTTTCTAAAATCATGAATCTTTTTCAGAAACTTAATTTTCACAACAAATGATTGTATGTTTGAATTATAGAGTGCCTTATTTAATTAAAATTTTTGAAGAAATAATTGGAATATTTCAGATATGTCCATTATAATAGCATTGTACTATCCGTATACATTAATGTTAGCTATTAACAACCACAACTCCTTTTGGAGATATATATTATTTAAAAGTGAATTATTAGTTAATAATTTGTATTTTCTCAATTAGTACCTAATGGTT
This sequence comes from Linum tenue, assembly GCA_946122785.1. NCBI lineage: Eukaryota > Viridiplantae > Streptophyta > Magnoliopsida > Malpighiales > Linaceae > Linum > Linum tenue. Next base: position 29,672,611 of record CAMGYJ010000009.1, read on the forward strand.
GTCGACCATAAAATTTGAATCCTTTATTTGATAAATTTTATCCCTCCAAATTACTAATAGGGAAAATCCCTTGGAGTTTATAATTAATACTTCAATGCTTAATTATTTTATTTTCATGGATATAATAGAAAAATAAGTGAATAATATCAAATTTTATGAAGAAATATTTTTGAAGTAATTTATTCTAACAATAGGAAGTGATTTTTTTTCTTACATGTAAAAAATATATAGACAACAGTAAGCGATAGCATGATCAATACAAATACATATAAACTAACTAATGTAACAATCAATAATTCGCACAAATATTAGTTTCAACCCACTAATAAATTATTTAGACGATCCCAAATTATTTGAAAATATGAAAAAAAGATTAATATAAAAATATAATAAATAAAACTAAATTCATCCGACCAACGGGTCGGGTAAAAAGCTAGTGATATATAAATACACCAATGTACTATGAAATTTGTACATTCTTATTATACTTTTTTGTACCCCATCGTGTTTTTTATGAATATTTTTTTTGTAACCCACCGTTACTAAATAGTATGTATCCTTTCATTTTCAATTTCAAAGTTACATATTTGCATATAAAATTTATATTTAATGTGACTTAGACAATGATTTGCATTCTGATATAGTGTAAAAAAAAACATTTAAAAACATGGTAGCAGACATAGAATGATACATAATTACACCAATACGGTATAAAATCGGAAAATTTTGGGTGTAATTTTTAGTTCATTGATAGAGTGAAAATTGAAATCATTATGGTATTGTTTTATACCACAATAATATTCAAAAGTCTCTGTGATGATATTGCTGATAGACTTGCATTTTTTTTGTTTTATAGAATATAAAATTGAAGTTATTTATAGATCATATAAAATATATAAATATTCAATTATTGTATAGTGTGGAGCCAATACTTGAAAAATAGTAGATCGGATGTCTTTGATTTGCTTTTACAAAAAAGAAATTGTAAGTATTAATAGTTATTAACTATGTTGTTGTATGGAATGTCGTTAATTGTGCAACCATTGTGTGACATGCAAAATATTATGTTTTTCATTTTTCATATTTTTTTTTTGGATTATTTATGTCCCGAATCTTACCTCTCAATTTCTTCCATAGATTATTATGCATATCAAAATATCTTTATCTTTACATTGTTCGCGAACACCCTTATGGTGGTAAATTTTTCTCATGCTCCGATGAGATTCTCGGTATTGAAGAGGCACCAACATGAAAACCAAAATTTCACTCTACTAATTTTCCGAGGATCATAATATTTTCACGATGACCACACAAATTTTGAGTCACGATTCAAATTTGGAAATATTATAAATAGTGTTACTTTTTCTGAGGATAATGGTATTTGGGTGCAAATACTCAAACACGTGACTAAAGATTGACCGTCTTTTTTTCAAGACCACATAGTATATATTTTTGAGAACTTCCAAGGGAGTTTACCAACAACAAATCACATGCCAATTTCAAAAAAATTGGTAATCAAATTTCAATTAAATACTATACTTCCGACCATACTAGCTTATAAGCTTGCTTTCATCAAACATGATGAAATTTGAAATTTTGCTTTGAATGTAATGGGGGAGAAAGAACCTATTGATGGTGGAGATAAGTTTCATTAATAGTGATAAGTGTGAAGTTATTAGTGGAGATGATAATATTGCTGATGGAGCAATAGAAAAGAAGAAAAAAAACAAAACAAAAAATTCAGTAGTCTTTGACACCAATGAGCAAATCGGAGTTTGGTTTGATTGTGCTTTCCAGGAGTGAGTTTCATTTAGTGGTTTAGTCCTTTACTTTAAATAAAGATTTTCGTTGATGCATATATTAGGACAATATATATTCTATGATATAATTTTTTTTTAATTCAATCATTTGGATTTTTTATGTTACCATTGTTTTGGATAATTGCTATTGTTATTTATACTATTTACGAAATATATCCGTCCAACGGGCGGGCCCAAATCTAATTTTTAAAATAGATATATTGGCCGCACTCGGGAGCACACGGACATGGAAGCGACCATCTTCAACACCGACGCTGTGTGCGGTAATGGGGAGCACGAGCAGCGATTTTCCCTTGGCCATGGGGCGAACTCAGTGGAGACACATGATTCTCCCAGAGATCCCGCCGAGCAGTCCACTATAGTCCCACTGGTGATGAGCTCTGCATCGGCCAGACCAGTCCTTCACTACAACGAAACAGATCTTGCCGTTTTCGACTTCGACCTTCTTCTCTAAGACCAGATATGGTGTTTCTCGTTCATCCCCAGATTTCGATTCCTCTTCCAAGGCCATACCCCTACTGGCGCCACTACCAGGTACAGTGGCGGATACATGGTGCTTTAGGGGTATCCCGGGACACCCCTAATTCTTGGGAATACGATTATCCAACCTCCGGTAGTAGTTTCGTATGGATAAGCAAAATATAATTGGTAATCTGGGAAACCCCTAAAATTTTAATAAATGATTATCTTACTCTCGATAGTAGTTTGCGTATGATTAAAAAAATATAAGTGGTACTCTGTGTTATTCAAATCTAGGACACTCTTATTATAAAATATATTCTCCATTAGGTTATAACTCATTTGTTGTTCTATTTTAAACATTATATAATGGTAAAAACGCGATTTCTTATCCCCAAGGGTACCCCTAATTTGAATTGATTTTATGGTTACACTGCAAGTGTTGAAACAGTCTTTTCAACTTTGAATTACATCTGGTAGGATATACCAATTTGTTGAGTAGTGTAGACACCAAATCTATCTTATATTTTTTTTCGAAATATGAAAACACATCGTGACTTTTTGTCAACATTTGTACTAATTGGATATTTTATATTTATGTATTATTAAATTATTAATTTAATTTAATTTTTGGAAGAGGACACCCCTACAAAAAAATTCTAGATCCGCCACTGACCAGGTAACCGTCGTCATCCTCACAATTTTTATTAAAAAAAACCGCCCGACAGTTTCTTTCTTTGGGTGTTTTATCGCCTATGGGCGATCCTCACTTTGGCAATCAGGTGACAATAAAGCCTACTAGCTCATCTTGCTTTTGCGGCGGGTCTCTTGGAGGCTTTCCATGAGGTCTAGGTGTACGTGGGCAGCGGGCCATGCCGCCCATGGGCTAGCACGACACGACAAGGTTAGAGCATGGCACGAGCACAGACACGAAATAAATGAGCCAGTCCGGCACGAGCACGAATAATTTATGGGCCGTGCTGGACTTAAATGGGCCAGCCCGGCACTAGCACGAATAATTTGAAGGTAATGTTATTTTTGTATTTGGAAAGTACTATGATTCTATTCAAGATCCGCTGCTAGTGGAGCTATTGGCTTTGTGCGATGCCATGCATTGGTGCCTAACTATTTCGTTTTTGTTTGCCAAATTTCATGGTGATTATCAATTGTTGATTCGACGAATGGTGGCGGGCGACTTCAATCATGATTTGGGAGGAGCGATATTGGAGGATATTTGAAACTTGGCTTCTCAATTCCACTTTGTATCTTATTGTTTTGATTTCGATCGCTTCAATAGGGTTGCTCATCTTGTGGCACAAAAGGCCCTCTGATCGGGAGTTCGACTATTGGTCGACTCCCACGCGTTTCTTATTTATACTGTATGACTGAACTTTCCAACCCCTGACTTTGCATTAAAAAAAATGTTACACATTTCACACAAAATGATCACCTAGTTATTGTAGTAGTAATTTACATGCACCTGTTGGCTAACAGTACCATCAGCACCCCTAATCAGTAGTAGTATGATGGTAAGTACTAACTCAATTGACTAATCCGTTAATTAATATACCGAGCCACCTATATCATTAAAAGGTTGAGATGGCCGAGTTGGTCTAAGGCGCCAGATTAAGGTTCTGGTCCGAAAGGGCGTGGGTTCAAATCCCACTCTCAACAATTAACATTTTTCATTCTGCACAAATCATGTCTCACTCACTAGATTAACTAGTTCCACGCTGAACTCTCTCTCGCTCTCGACACAGACTTTTCTCTGTCAAACTCAATAATGAATGAGTTCTGACGTTTCACAGCCTCACCAAGCAACACTTCCCCTTCGAAACTGAGTAAACTACAGCCTACGGTTCATAAGCAGTCTAGCAAAGTTGATAGAACGAGCACTGTGATAAACTGAAAATTAATTGATAAATTTAAACTGCAGATCTTCTCTCATGCATCCATTCAAGGACATGACAATTATTGACAAAGCCTCTCTTTTGTTTCTTTCACCTTGTTCTTGTTCCTTGTTCTCAGCATGAGTTGAGATTCGAGGGAATTAATCTCTAGCTATCAAAAGGTCGCCATATACATTGACCAAAAAGTAGTTTTGAGAGAATTGGTAGGCCAATGGACTCTATAGGCTTGATGTGATTTCATTTCAATTTAGTGAATCACAATAGAAGTAGAGTTCTCAAATCAGTGAATCACGATGAGCCCCATGCATGGTTGACCATCATTTTCACTAGCTTATAAGCCGGTCCGTTGGCGGGAATATTCATATTTATTATTTATATTTTCATGTTATATTTAAGTCTATCAACTCGTTTATTTTTATTGACAATCATTCGATCGAGATGATACGTAAAGAAAGAATATATAGATCTAAAATTTGGAGAAATATCATCATCATTTAAGAATATAAAATATAAAAATGTATCATTGATCACATTTTCATAATGATAATTACGTCCCCGATAAAATGATATTGGTTAGTTGATTGTCAAGAAAGATAGAGTATAAAAGCTCACTAAAATTTACACACGAATCATAGATAGTTTGAAACTAAACGGAGAGTTGTTGATTCAAGTCAACTATATACTAACAACTCGGCTAAGAGGGAACCATCAAAACTTGAGAGCAACCGCCAAAATTACGGTACCTCTAATATACTAACAGACTCGATCAAAGTAGTAAAGAACAAAATTAGATCGACGCTCCTTCTTTATCAGTTCCAGTAGGTTGAATAAAGAATCAACCGACCTACTTCATTAAATCAATTAATGATTCTTCGTTTTAAGATGGAATTAGGTTGCGATAGCTGCAAAAGCCATAAACCTAAAGATCCAATAGCCACCACTCTCTGTTGTACAATAAAAAATTTATCCACTCTATCTTCAATCTCAAGCGGCGTATGTATGTTTCAACCAAATATTCAATTTCTAATCCTCCTTCTACAACTCCATTTATTAAACTCCATTCTATTCACCATGGATTGATATCGGAGTTGAAATCTTCTACTTGCCCAGTTTAAATCCTCAAGAATGAAAATATAAAATCGTTGTGCCAAGAGATATCGGAAGATTGATTTTCAAAGGCGGCCTTGTATTGTGAAGTGAAAGGGGCGCAAACTATTGCACGATGTAGGGAATTTGGGAGGAAGTTAGAAAGAGATAAGAAAACAGATAAAAAAAGTACTAAATTTAAATATAAATTGAAAACTGCAATGACAAAATACGTAGTAATAGAATTAATTTCTTCTGTGTTAGCCAATTACCAATATACCTTTAGCGAAAATTAAGGAGAGAGCAGTAATTTTAGAATTGTGAAACTACATGAACCTCTTCTATGAAAATTGAAGTATCAAGCACAATAAAAATACATACGGTAGACTTAGTGGGCTTGCTAATCACGATGGAAAAGTCCACTGATTTTCACAGGTTTACTTCGTGTATGTTTTGTATTAAAAAAGATCAACAAATTTGTTTAGTGTGATTGGTTGTAATTGTTGTCTTTGTTTGAAGAGAACCGAGTTCAAATATTGATATTGACACTTTTTATATGGAATAATTAATTAATTGTAAAGACAGAAATATCTTTCCTACTTTCACTCTCGTAGCAGGAAATTTGAAATAGAGAAAAGTAGACAAAACTCTACTATATACTAGCACCGGGCCCGGCCCTTGGTTGGGAGAGTTTGATTATTATATATTTTGATGGGTTGTTGTCATTTATAATATGTAATTTTTTGGTATAGATAAAAAATATAGAAATAAATAAAAATATAAATAACTAATAGTGATATTTAGAAAGTAAATGGTGTCTATTTATTTTGTATTTCATGTAGGACAAAATCAGAGTTTTCTTCCATTACACACACAAAATCAATCATAATCATAAAAGAAAATGATTGTACATTCATGTAGTTTAATCAAATATTTTTTCTCAATTGTTACCATCTTTATTCATCATGATACGTTATAGATATGAAATTATATCTTGTGAAAGAATATACAGGCCATATTAGAGATTGATCAACAATATGAAGTAGCATGTTGAATGTGTACCACGATGACGTGAAAACTACCTTCGATACAACATTAACCTTACTTATTTTGCACAAACTAATATGATATAGAATTTGTGACCAGTTTGTATCCATGCATGAGAGTGTCGTTGTAGAAACTGTTAGAGAAACCAGAAAATGACCTAGTGCCAAGATTCAGAGTGAACATTCTTAACATGAGTCAAGGGCTCTAAGCATAAAAGAAAATTCAAATTAGTATTTTGTGCAATATGGAAGTTATACTTAAAAGTTGAGCTTTTAGAAGCCTCATTGTTAACTTCAGTATTAATATTTTAATGTGAAAGTAGAAGTAGACAAAACAGTGGGCAATGAAGAGCAAATTGATCTCAAATGCTTAATACATGAGAGCTCATTTTGAATACCAAATATTAAAGTAAATTCGCGTCTTCATGTTGCATCTTGTTTTCCCTAAAATCCATAGCATATTCATATGTGAATAAAAAGCCTTTAATTATGCTCCCAATTTTTTTTTAAGAAAAGACAATTAGAGATAATATTATAATCTTAAACACTTGGGGGAGATGAGCGAGGTTGAAGATGAGAGTCAAAGAAATTGTCAAAAAGAGGTTTATTGTGAGAAATTCAATATCAAGAAATCTAATAAGAGATGTACCTGAAAAAGTCTTGAGTTTCCTAGTCAATTAAATAGTCAAAAGCAAGAGAAATAGACAAAAAAATCTATAACCTGCAAATTTAAAGGCCGGCTACATGAAACAAAAAACTATTAATTTATAGTCTGTGTTCATCGCCATGAGTTAACCCTTATCCCCATGCACATAACAATATCAACACAATTCTATCTACGATCATTTAACAAATATATATATATGGTGCCTTCTACGGTACCCCGGGTGAAATTCGCAAACACCAAACAATAGAGCCACCATTCATTAATCCTCAAGCTGTCAAGCCTACAATTAGATGGAGTTTATTGAATCTCTATGGATCTCCGACTCTCATATGCAGGTGTGGTTGCAAAACGGAACACGACTCTGGGGAGACTTATTGGACCTTTATGGTGCTTCTTGAGTAGCTTTGTTTGGAGGAAAAGTGTCGAAAGCTTCATGAAGAGGTCTCAAGAACAGCCAAGTTGGTGACGGAGATATGGCTGCGAGATTTTCGCTTCCTTGTTTCATCTTATCCAGGTTTAGACTCTGGGAGATTTTGCGTCTCTCCAGCAACATTACAATAAAATAAAAAATAAATTAGAAACTGAAATAGAACCCAACGAATTTAAAGCATAGCGGGAACACTAACATCCGTGCGACATTTAAAGGCCAACATAAATGTTTAAACGAAGCATTCCAACTAAAGTGTGGTAAATGTCATTTTCTCCTTCCAAAAATCACCCTGGTTACTCGATATTTGAAATTGAGCAAATTTAACCCATGAATCTCATTCATTATTTTATAGATTGGAGGATAGTTTAGAACTAAAATAATCAAATATGAAAATTGAAGTATCAAACACCATAAAGATACTTACAGGAGATAGTGAGCTAGTTTATCGTTATGCAAAAGTAATCTGTTTTTCAGATTTTAACTTTGTGTATGTTTTGTAATAAAAAGTATACAATGTATTTGTTTAGTGTAATTGGTTATGTTTCTTGTCTTTGTTAAAAGAGACCATGGTTCAAATTTCGGTGTTGATATATTTTTATACAAAACAAATAATTAATTGCAAAGACAAAAATATCATTTTTACTTTCACTCTAATTGCTCGAAATTTGAAATAGAAAAAATTCAACCCATGAATATACTTTAAAATTATTGGAGGATGGGCCTAATAAAAGACCTCGGTTTACAACAGATTTATTTACTTATGGGCCTAATAAAAGGCCTTAGTGATGGAGCTGCGGAACTGCCGCATTCATCTTGTGCATTTAGGCGGGAAGGCAAGGAAAAAAGGGAGCGAGCGGACCATTTTACCCCTGATGGAAATTGAGGAGAGAGCAGCATTTTTTGAATGGTGGAAAAGTTGTAAAACTCCACAATTAATTATTCTCTAGATTGAGAAAGAGTGGAAGCAAAGTCAACTTCATCACTAGCTAGTACATTTTTCTAACAATTTATGCGCATCTATGATGTAAGTATTCTTCTTTTATGGCTGAGATTTTGTTAGATCCACATTGCCATAAAAAAAATTTTCAAATTATGTGTGAACTTTCTATTAGTACGATATTGGATATTATGATCGAATTACTTTTTCATTATTGTAGGTTAGATTATATGTTCACTTTTTTCTATTATTGATATTTTGAAAGAAAACATGAGATAGAGTACAAAAGTGGTATTTGTGGGCTAAATTCACAAAACGGAAAGGAGAAACCGGCTCTAGTCTGTCAAATGTCAAACCATCAAAGAGATAATTTGCTTTAATTTATTATGATATGCACAACTTTATTGTATCTATATAAGGAGCAGAATGTAACGATACTTACCGAAGAAAAAAGTTTAGAACTAGAAGTTTATTAAGAGAGCACCCCCCATGTAATGCATCCTTCGCAACAAATTTCACTTACCCACTTCTATTAATTTTGATATGCCTCCATCATTGGTTGATTTTCCTACAATATCAAAAATACATATTCAACACCCATCCTCCATCCTTCGATTAAACTCTTAAAACACGCACATTAGTCCTTCATTGTTGGTTCAAAATATTGTATTAAATTGTCTTTAGGGTTTTCACCTTAAAAGAAAACATAATTTGTGGTTTATCGTTGTCAATCTTCGACCTGACCAGAGCAACTCATTTAGTGTCGACCAAATTGAGGCGAGTATTACCCGATCTGTAGTAGCGTACGACGGGTCATGGGTATTGCTTCCTTTGTCCCGCAACGTCTCTTCTCATTCTTGATTCGTTCTATAATGACTTGCATCAATATCTACATGTAATTGTCATCTTTTGACATTTATAAAATTGTATTTTCATCTCAAATACGACTCTATCATCGAACTATTTAGACCCAATTATTCTTTCTATTATATTTCTCGTTCATTTATTAAAATATTTTCTCTTTGAGTTCTAGCAAAAAAGTTAAATATCAACTCTTTTTATATAAGACCAGATAGACATGTACGTCCCTCCATAACTTGCACTTAGTGCGGGGAGAGTATAGATATTAAAATATTCGCACCGCCCAGGCGCCCACTGTCATCACTTACTTGCGAGTGATCTTCCATGTGATCAATGAAAACAATCGTGGGCATTCCATGCGATGCATTGTTGTCAAGGATGGACCAATGTTTACATAAAAGCTTGAAAACAACACCACATATACACACAAAACATCAATAAAAAAGCTACCTATTTGTTCAACCGGGAAAGTTCCCAAGGCTAACATAGTAATTATGGTGCTCTGATCTGGACTCGCTTGTCCGATCTCTTCGGGAGGCAAGAATCTGTGAGGAGGAGGGGCCGACCCCCGGGATCTATGCTTCGACGCCCAAGTTAGTACGATATAGAGAAGGTGTATTTTGTTTAGAGTGATAGAGTAGAGAGAGAGATCTTTTGGGGAAAGTGAGAAAGGGAAGAAGAAGGTCCTTGGTTTGGAGGCTTTGGCCCCCATATATAGGATTAAGGCCTCCTTGAGTGGGGTTGGGCCCGGGACACCTTGCGATGGGTTTGGGCCCAATAATAGTCATTTTTGTATTAGGCGGATTAATACCACACCCAACAATTGCCCCTTTACTTCTTGTATTCTGTAAGAATGCAAGGAGTAATATAATGCGTTAATCGCGTATTAATTTGCCCTACTTGCGAGTCCGGACGATGCAGTTTGCCCCTTGCTTATCTTTCGATGTCTTGAAAGAGAGCTCTCAAGTCTTTAAGATTTCCATCGCCAGTCCATTGCTAATAGCGCTAGTAGGCCATAACTACGGGCTAGGTAGGGTGGCCCCCACGACTTGAGAGTTTTAACTCAAGACGCTCTTGTGTCTCACCAATGTCACGTCCATGTGTGATGGGAGCTTATGTATCTTGCCAATGCCCTGCCTGTGTGAGGCGGCATCAAGTTTTCCCTTCTTGTCGATATTGCCCCTACTAGGAGGCGTTCTGTCTTTCCGACCTTTGGAAAGCATTCCTTCTTTCTGAGAAAGGCTTTTAGCCTTCATGCTTTCTAGGAAGTTTAGTCTTTCGAGTTCCTGAGAAGCATTTTAGTATATTGGCTTTCTGGGAAGCGCTTTAGTCTTCGGCTTCTGAGAATTAAGTTAGTCTTTCAACTTTTTGGGAAGCGCTTTAGTCTTCTGCTTCTGAGAAGCGCACTGTCTTTCGGCTTCCTGGAAAGCGCCTTAGTCGTATGGCTTTCTGGAAAGCGCCTTAGTCTTTCAGCTTCCTGGTAAGCGCTTTAGTCTTCCGCTTTTGAGAAACGCATTAGTCTTTCGACTTTCTGGGAAGCGCCTTAGTCTTTCGGCTTCCTTGAAAGTGTATTTGTCTTTCAGCTTCCTGGAAAGCGCCTCAGTCTTTCGACTTCCTGGGAAGCGCTTTAGTCTTCCACTTTTGAGAAACACATTATCTTTCGGCTTTCTGGGAAGCGCCTTAGTTTTTCGGCTATCTGGGAAGCGCCTTGTCTTTAGGCTTTTTGGGAAGCGCTTTAGTCCTTCGGCTTCCCATGAAGCATTTTAGTATATGGGAAATATTTTATTTTATTTTATCGGTCGGGAGCGGTTGTTAGATAGTGAACGATTTCTAGCTTATCGCTCAGGGCGGTTTAGTGTGCTCAAGCAATTTTGAATTTCAGCCGAAGGTGGTTGGATTTGCGAACCAATTTTTAGTCTATTACTCTGGGTCGGTTTATACTTAGAGATATTTTATCTTATCGCTCGGAGGTGGTTGTTAGATAGTGAGCGATTTCTAGCCTATTGCTCAGAGCAGTTTTGCGTGCTCAAGCAATTTTGAAGTTCACCCGAGGGTGGTTGGATTTGTGAACCAACTTTTAGTCTATCACTCTAGGGCGGTTTAGACTAGAGAGATCTTACTCATCACTCGAGGGCAGGAAGCATTCCTCGGGGGGAGCATCGCTGGGAGGAGGGAAGCATTCCTAGGCCGCGATCTTCGAGTCTTGCCCGAAGGTCGAAGACATGAGTCTTTCAGTATCTTTGAGAGATGTGAGTGTCTATTGTCCAATATTTTAAGAGCACAACTTGTTCTGGATAATTTCCTATCACAATACTTCTTGGAATTGAGATACATTCTTTTAAAATGGTTTAATGAGCCTCTTCATGGCATGGTATCTAAAAGATGTCCTGCTGATGAATATACTTAGCTTGTTTGTAGATGGCAGCAGAGAAACGCTCAAACTTAGAGTGTCTCAAGATGGATGCATGAAGACCCATTTAGCTCACTAGTAGATGCCCTTGTTTGTTGGACTGAGGTTACTCATTCGAAACCCAACGAAAGCATTTTAATTTAAGGGCTGCTGAAACTCAATGGATTGGAAGCGGGCCGGATGTGAAACGGATTGGGCTTTGGAGGCGGTTTCTTGTGGCAGGCCTCCTTGTAGGCGTAGCGGGTCTCGACTTTGACTTGTTGTATTTACGTGAAAAGGTTAGATCTTGAAACCAATAAATATAGGGCGATCTTCATTCTTGCACAAGTAAATGTTGTAGCCAACTGATTGGCGTTTTTGAATGCCAATCTTTGAACATGGGTTCGAAGCTTGGCGGAGGCATCTTTTCTTCATTTTTGAAAATGAAGTCTCTTTAACTTATTGGACCGTGCAATGGCCTCCTCGATGGGCTACGTTTCCCAGACGGGCCGTGATTGATGGTGGGCCCATGTTGTGATGCGTGTTAATTCTGTGGGACTGGACGCTTTCTTATAAGTTACGTTCGCTTCGTCTATCTCGGAGCTGGGACTGATCGCCTTTCTTCATTTTTGAAAATGAAGTCTCTTCAACTTAATGGACCGTGCAATGGCCTCCCCTGTGGTCTTCGTTTCCCAGACGGGCCGTGATTGATGGTGGGCCCATGTTTTCATGCGTGTTGTTTCTGTGGGTGTGGAAAGGGAAGCGAGCCTGCAAGATTCACGTTATGCGGGCCGAGCGTGTTGGAGTTGTACAAGTTTGGTGGCGAGGAAGCAAGGTTGGGCCGGTCTGCTGTGCAGTTGGAGGCAGTCCGGGTCTTTGTAAGCCTTTGGAGGCGGGCTGCGCAGGATGTAGCTTCGATGCGGTCTTGGGCTCTGTGCGGTGTGACCCGCTTTATATTGGCGAGAATTTGGATAGTGTGATGCGGATTAGTAGATGATAAATACAAGACGTTGCATTTGGTATCACATGAAATTCCTTTGTCCTCTTAGCTAGCACACTTTCATGTTGGAGTGCAGAACGTCTGTTCGAAACCTGTTGGACGCATTTCTCCATTATTATTTTGCGGATGGATTTAGGCTATGATAGCAAGTCGGGCTAGAAGAGTGAGAGCTTTATAGATGGGGCTTGCGTTCTTGGCGGGCCGAACTTTGAAGATGATCCTCTTAGCTAGCACACTTTCATTTTGGAGTGCAGAATGCCTGTTCGAAACCTGTTGGACGCATTTCTCCATTATTATTTTGCGGATGGATTTAGGCTATGATAGCAAGTCGGGCTAGAAGAGTGAGAGCTTTATAGATGGGGCTTGCGTTCTTGGCGGGCCGAACTTTGAAGATGATCCAAGTAAAGGCTAGTCGGACCCTCTTTGTCAATCTTGATCCGTGACACGCTAAAACACAACACCAAATTGCGACCAAGTGTAATCGCAGTCCGGAAATGCAGAATACTGGCAAGCTCTATTTATTAACCCTGGATCTTGATCTACTTCCTACTCCGTGATTATCTATTATCTAACAGACTAAGTTGAGTGATTGTGATTTTAAGCAAAAGCAGTAAGAAAGCAGGAAATGGTTCGAATTTCTTAAGCAAGGGAAGAGTCACTCGGGAATGAGTCCCCCTAGCTCCTTAGTTAGGTCAAAGTTGTAATTACCTTTGGTTGATTTACTGTTGATTAAACTGCGGAAGATCAGACAGTAGCTTGAAATCTCTTAAGCTGACCAAGCCCTCTCAGATAGACTACCCGGCAGACGACTAGTCTTCACTGGGATAGAATGTTGAGGCAATTAACACAGAACTCCACTACTGGAATGGATTCCAGTACAAAGCAATGAATCGGTCAACTCTCGTATAACTAATTCACTACTACCAATTAAGGAAACTCTTTTAACCTAATCATATTTTATCTATCGCAGGTGGCAGCAGAAATCAAGAAAAGTTAATCATGCTTTAATTGACACAATAAAACATGCCTCAATCGATTATAACCAAGCAGTATATCAATCCAAACGTCATTACAATCAAGATCCCTAACAGATGGTACTAGGGTTCTTCATACCCAAATGAGAGAAAGTTCGACTCCATAGAGAGAGAGAGAGAGAGAGAGGAAAACATAATACAAAGCAATCATAATCATAACAATGGGAAGAATCTGCTCTGGGATGTCAATCTTCACTCCTGGGATGCAATCTGGGCTTCAATGGTGAGAAATCCACTCCAAATAGCTCCTAGGGTTTGTTCTTCGCACTTTCTCTCTCTAGAACTCTGTTTTTTTCTCCAAAAAGTCGCCCCCCATTCCTTTGGCTCGAATCTGCCTCTAAAAACCCGATTTTGGGTGAAATACGGGCAGAAATACGGTCGTAATTCTTCCCTGCCCATATTTTGCTCAAAACGCGCGTTTCGGTTAAGTCTTAGCGCATCCAAGGCTCCTATCGGCACTAAAAATACGGGCATGGGAGTGAAAATACGGTCGTATTTCTCCTCGTATTTCTTTCTCCACTCCTGTTTAATGCTTCGTTTCTCCCTCAACCGGACTCCGAATGAGTCGTCGTTTGATCCCAGATGCTCGTAGTCTCGTCCTCTTTCTTTTTATGACAAGATTTCATGATTATTTGTCTATAATATGAGATAGAAATTCATTATTCCTCAGGTAATGCTCGAGTTTCTTCTCTCGAATGACCAAACAATCTCCAAAAGACCCGAAACTTTCGCCTATGCATCCCTTTATTTGCTAGGACCTAAAATATGACAAAATAACACAACCTAGCGTATAATAGGCCAAGTCACCACAAATTTGAGCCACAACGGTTAAGAAACAAGGGTGCAAACATGTGCAAATACGACGCTATCAAATTCCCCACACTTAACCTTTTGCTTGTCCCCAAGCAAACCAAGTCATATACAAGGAAAACATTTTAACCATGCAACCCTTGTGGTCGTATAATATATGCACGAAACACATGAATCATACTGGCCTTTATATATCAACACATGAACAACTTCAACAACAACCTGGACAACCACCACAGAGGACATTCGAGTGCAGCAAAATCGGGTAAATGAAGAGTCTCCCTTATGTTCACCAACCAACCTAGACTTGACTCAACCACTTATTCAAGACAGTCACCTCATGCATAAAACTCAAGACATCAGAATCAAGACCGAGCAATCTAGGTCCTCACCGAGGTAAAGAGCGTAGAGAGTATAAGGAAATGAATCGCTCACTCTCGACAAGTGTGGTCAGGAAAATTTGATGCAAAAAATACGCATGCTTATTCTCTCAATCGCTAATGTCTCTTCACCATGACGGCAGCCTCTAAATGTTAGAGCTCACATATTGGGTAAAAGGCCTTTTAGGTAGTGGAAGTATTCATAACACAAGGTTCCACAGTTCCAAAACCAACAAAGTCACAATCATTCAAACCAGTTACTTTCTTTCTGCCATTCTGCATTAATCACGTTCTTTATAGCACCAGAGTGAAGGAGGTCACAACATGTTAGTATTTCTAAACTAGACTGCTAAGAAACACTATTTAATGACCATGATTCGGATTTTTGGTGGTTCTCTTTTGCTTTCCTTTTTTTTCTTTATTTTTTTCATTTCTTGAGAGAACCACCACCTCTGCACATTTTTCAAACACATGCTCAACTTTTAAGAACTACCTCCAACCCTCACATTATTTATAGCAGAAACAGCAGAGAACATGCAAAACCCACTCTGTGGAACCTCTAAGAGATGCAAAAGGGTGATTTTTCATTGTAGACCGAAAGAAAGAAAGTGACACATCTCAAAGGGGCTGACTAGTGGGTATGACACAACAGGACAGTCAATTTGGTCGTGGGCTATTCCTATGCCTCCATCATCTTAGCTAATGGCAACGTGAATGCTACACATCGTGGAAGAGGGATCTATCGCAAAAGAAAGAAACGAGCAGGCTCAAATCTCACATGGCTACCTATATGCTCTATCTCTCATTCTGATTCCCTGAACTAGATGCATAAACGACTATAGGAAATAAGTGATCAATCCAAGTCGCAGTTGGTAAGCACACAGTTGAAAAACTGAACTCCTACACAATTCTACTGCATGTCTCAGTAATCATTATAGGTTGTCTTAGTTACAATCTAGTTGTCATGCATCATTTTGAAAACCATTCGATTCACCAATTAAACCCACAGTGCCAATATGATCAAGCAAACAGCAGTACTTGGAGCCCTCAAATCTCGAGATTTGGACAGCGGACTAGGCTCCAAGCACACATATATACATTCCCATAAATACAAAGCACCCTCACACTTAAGTAGTTAAGTTTGACATTTCCCTCAATGGAGCAGAGGGAAGGGGAGCGATGTTACCAGGAAATGATGAGCGGAAATGGTGATTGGAAGGCAGACCAGTCAAGGCAGGAGACATGAAGGGGACCAGTCCAACTGGCACAGAGCTAGAGTCATGAAAACACACACACACACACACACACACACACACACACACACACACACACATACACACACTGGGTGATAGAAACCATAGTTCCAAGTGGACAAAGCGAAAACAAACGAAAGGAAAACAAACCTTGGTGGGGTTGCCTCCCCACAAGCGCTTCTTTACCGTCTTTTAGCTGGACGCCAATAGGGTGGATGCTCAGAGCGGTGTGGGAACATGTGCCTCTAAGAGCGGATCCACATCGCTCTTGAGGTACAACTTCATATGGTGGCCATGCACCCGACTGGTGTGACCACCAGCACTCGTCAACTCGACCTGGCCATCCGGCAGGATGCAAGCCAGTGAATACTCGGATGGCCAAGGCGGTCGTGGCTCAGGAGCCGGGACCAGCTCATAGTGGTCTCCATCTTTCTTTCAAGCAGGCTTAGCTACTTGCAGTTTCAGCCGCCACTCCTCCTTAATAAGCTCTGTTGGTAACTGAGAAAGCAGGGGCGGTGGAGGAGGAGGGGGTGCAAAGTCCTGCAAAACGGGAGACACAGAAGGATACACGACATCCTCGTGTACCTGGTGAGATAAAGCATGCACAGGCGAGATAACATTCATATTATTAGCAATGGAAAATGTTATCTGCTCCTCGCCATCTCTCAAAGTCAGAGTCCCATCATGCACATTTATGAGAGCCTTGGCGGTGGCTAGGAAAGGCCTACCTAGAATAAGGGGCACTTTTGTGTCTTCATTGATGTCCAAGTCAACAAAATCCACAGGATAAAAGAATCTGCCAACCTTAACCAGGAGGTCTTCCACTATGCCCCTAGGATGAACTACAGATTGGTCAGCTAATTGGATACCCATCCTAGTTGCACTGGGTTCACCTAGGCCTAGTTTCTTGAACAATTTATATGTTATAACATTGATACTAGCGCCTAAATCCGCCAAGGACCTCTCTACAGGCAAATTACCAATAGAGCACGGGATAGTATAATTAACTGGGTCCTTCCGCTTCTACGGGAGCTTGTTCTGCAAGATGGCCGAACACTCTTCGCTGAGCTCCACAGTGGCTAGCTCGCTCAACTTCTTCTTTTTCAAGAAAAGATCCTTCAGGAAATTCGCATACTTAGGCATTTGAGATAGTGCCTCCGGGAAGGGCACTTGAACATTCAGCTTCCTAAGCATGGTCATGAAGTTCCCGAACTCTGCCTCTAGCCGGTCTTTGTGCAACCGAGTAGGGAAGGGAAGTTGAGGGACATACTCCTTCACTACTGGTTGTGGCTTAGGAGCAGGCACCTAAACCTTGTTCTCCATTTCTTTTTCAATAGCTGGAAATGCCGAAGTATGTCTCTCTCCTGCATGTCTGGCCAGGACATGTGGGTCTGTAGTCACTTTGCCGCTTCTTGTAGTGATAGCATTACAATGTGCATTCGGGTCCTACAAAACAGCCTCTGTGTTCCTCTGCTTGAGCCACACTCCCCAGCTGGGTTCGGATATCCTGCAAAACAGCCTCTGTGTTCCTCTGGCCATCTTCAAGAGCCAGGAATTTACTCGAGGCCTTTTCCATGAACTGCTCGATAGTGTTGAATTTATGAGCACTGGAACTGGCAAGAGAACCCACCAAGTCACGCAGTTCGGCTATCGGATCATTATGCACTGGGGTTGCAGGAGCTGCACCTGGCTGCTGGAAAGGTCGTGGTTGCGGTTGAGCAGACTGCCCTTGCATGGGCTGGTAGAGAGACTGTTGTTGCTGGAATTGCCCCTGCCAGGGCTGATATGGAGATCTCTGGAAGCATGGAGGTCTCTGGGAGACTGGTGGATTAGGATTATTTCCACTCTAGGAGAAGTTGGGATGTTGGCGCCACCCCTCGTTATACGTGTTGCTATAGGGGCCATTGCGCCTAAGCATTGTTGATGAAGTTAACCTACTCTTGGGGTGTAGTCGACTCCCTTAACGCCTGACAGTCTTCCACAATATGATGGGTGCTCTCGCACCACTAGCAATGCACCGCCTGCTGCTGTCCTGTCCCTGGGACCATTCCAGAATGATCAATGGCTGAGACCAGGGTAGATACCACCTGCACTAACTCAGACGACTGGGTGGCTACAGCATGCACACCCCGACCTGTTACTCGTCTGCATCTCCTGGCAGTTCCCCAATCATATCCCTACTTTGCCATCTCTTTAAAGAGTCGATTCAGCTGTGGTGGGGTCTTGGTTAGCATGTTCCAGCCACAAACTGAGTCAATCAGCTGCATGTCTTATGGGAAGAGGGCGTGGTAGAAGGTGCCCACCTTGAAGGCATCATTGAACCATGATTAGGACACTTCAGGAAAAGACTGGTGTATCTTTCCCAAGATTCCCGAATGGTTTCATCTTCCTCCTGAGCAAAGTGGGTGATCTGCTTCTGCAGGTCTGCCGTCTTGGACGGAGGGTGATAGCGGGTGAGGAACTTGTTTGCCAGGTTGGCGAACGTGGTGATCGATCCTGGAGGCCGAGTGTCCAACCACTCCTTAGCTTGCTCCTCCAGAGTAAATGGGAAGTATCTCAGTTGGATGGCATCGCCTGGAACCCCATTTATCTTAATCCCATTGATGAGCTCGTGGAATCATCGCAGATGCGATCTGGGACACTCCCCCTCCTTTCCACGGAATACCATCAAGCCGGCGTAGCATGGTGATGACAGAGGTACTCACCTCGAAGTTATTGTCTAGAACTTGAGGGTGCTGGATGGGCGACCTCATGTCCGCGGCTCTGGAGGTCCAGTATTATCCCATGGTGTGCTCATCGGGGAAAACCACATCGTTTTTTGTGTTTAACCCATGTCTTCCTCCTGGTTGATTTGCAGTTGTGCTAGAGCCTCCTCCGCAGCCAGCCGCGTCTTTAAAGCTCGCTTGAAGGTCCTACAAGTCCGTTCAAGCTCTTGGTCTGCTGATGTATATACTTAGCTTGTTTGTATATGGCAGCAGACCAGCGCTAAAACTTAGAGTGTGGCAAGATGGATGCATGAAGACCCATTTAGCTCACTAGTAGATTGCCTTGTTTGTTGGACTGAGGTTATTAGTTCGAAACTCAATGAAAGCGTTTTAATTTAAGGGCTGCTGAAGCTCAATGGATGGGGAGCAGGACGGATGTGAAACGGATTGGGCTTTGGAGGTGGTTTCTTGTGGCAGGCTGCCTTGTAGGCGTAGTGGGTCTCGACTTTGACTTGTTGTATTTACGTGAAAAGGTTAGATCTTGAAACCAATAAATATAGGGCGATCTTCATTCTTGCATAAGTAAATGTTGTAGCCAACTGATTAGCGTTCTTGAATGCCAATTTGTGAACATGGGTTCGAAGCTTGGCCGAGGCATCTTTTCTTCATTTTTGAAAATGAAGTCTCTTTAACTTAATGGACAGTGCAATGGCCTCCTCGATGGGCTATGTTTCCCAGGTGAGCCGTATTTGATGGTGGGCCCATGTTGTGATGCGTGTTAATTTTGTGGGTCTGGAAAGCGAAGCGGGCCTGCAAGATGCTCGTTATGCGGGCCGAGCGTTTGGAGTTGTAGAAGTTTGGTGGCGAGGAAGCGAGGGTTCGGGCGCTCTGCTGTGCAGTTGGAGGCGGGCCGGGTCTTTTAGGCGGGCTGGTGGAAGACTATTGCGTTGGAACTTGGAAGCCTGGGTTTTGAAGGGGGTCTCTTGGCTGTAAGTGGGTTATCTTTGGAGGAGAGGCGCCAACAAATGTTGTAGAATTGGAGGCGAGTCAGTGTGAGATGTGCGCTTTCTTATAAGTTGCATCCGCTTCTTCTATCTCGGAGCTGGGACTGATCGCCTTTCTTCATTTTTGAAAATGAAGTCTCTTAAACTTAATGCACCGTGCAATGGCCTCCTCGATGGGCTATGTTTCCCAGGTGAGCCGTATTTGATGGTGGGCCCATGTTGTGATGCGTGTTAATTTTGTGGGTCTGGAAAGCGAAGCGGGCCTGCAGGATGCTCGTTATGCGGGCCGAGCGTTTGGAGTTGTAGAAGTTTGGTGGCGAGGAAGCGAGGGTTCGGGCGCTCTGCTGTGCAGTTGGAGGCGGGCCGGGTCTTTTAGGCGGGCTGGTGGAAGACTATTGCGTTGGAACTTGGAAGCCTGGGTTTTGAAGGGGGTCTCTTGGCTGTAAGTGGGTTATCTTTGGAGGAGAGGCGCCAACAAATGTTGTAGAATTGGAGGCGAGTCAGTGTGAGATGTGCGCTTTCTTATAAGTTGCATCCGCTTCTTCTATCTCGGAGCTGGGACTGATCGCCTTTCTTCATTTTTGAAAATGAAGTCTCTTAAACTTAATGGACCGTGCAATGGCCTCCTCGATGGGCTATGTTTCCCAGGTGAGCCGTATTTGATGGTGGGCCCATGTTGTGATGCGTGTTAATTTTGTGGGTCTGGAAAGCGAAGCGGGCCTGCAGGATGCTCGTTATGCGGGCCGAGCGTTTGGAGTTGTAGAAGTTTGGTGGCGAGGAAGCGAGGGTTCGGGCGCTCTGCTGTGCAGTTGGAGGCGGGCCGGGTCTTTTAGGCGGGCTGGTGGAAGACTATTGCGTTGGAACTTGGAAGCCTGGGTTTTGAAGGGGGTCTCTTGGCTGTAAGTGGGTTATCTTTGGAGGAGAGGCGCCAACAAATGTTGTAGAATTGGAGGCGAGTCAGTGTGAGATGTGCGCTTTCTTATAAGTTGCATCCGCTTCTTCTATCTCGGAGCTGGGACTGATCGCCTTTCTTCATTTTTGAAAATGAAGTCTCTTAAACTTAATGGACCGTGCAATGGCCTCCTCTATGGGCTTCGTTTCTCAGGCGGGCCTTGATTGATGGTGGGCCCATGTTTTCATGTGTGTTGTTTCTGTGGGTGTGGAAAGCGAAGCGGGCTTGCAGAATGCATGTTAAGCGGGTCGAGCGTGTTGGAGTTGTAGAAGTTTGGTGGCGAGGAAGCGAGCCTTGGGCCGCTCTGCTGTGTAGTTGGAGGTAGTCTGGGTCTTTGTAGGCCTTTGGAGGCGGGCTGCGCAGGATGTAGCTTCGATGCGGTCTTGGGCTCTGTGCAATGCGACCCGCTTTATATTGGTGAGAATTTGGATAGTGTGATGCGGCTTAGTAGATGATAAATGCAGGACGTTGCATTTGGTATCACATGAAATTCCTTTTTCCTCTTAGCTAGCACACTTTCCTGTTGGAGTGCAGAATGTTTTTTCGTAACCTGTTGGACGCAATTCTCCATTATTATTTTGCGGATGGATTTAGGCTATGATGGCAAGTCGGGCTATAAGAGTGAGAGCTTTAGAGCTAGGGCTTGCGTTCTTGGCGGGCCGAACTTTGAAGATGATCCAATTGAAGGCCTGTCGGACCCGCTTTGTCAATCTTGATATGTGACACGCTAAAACACAACACCAAACTGCGACCAAGTGTAATCGCAGTCCGGAAATGTAGAATAGTGGCAAGTTTTATTTATCAACCCGGGGTCTAGATCTACTGCCTACTCCATGATTATCTATTATCTAGCAGACTAAGTTGAATGAATGTGATTATAAGCAAAAGCAGTAAGAAATCAGGAAATGGTTCGAAGTTCTTAAGTAAGGGAAGAGTCACTCGGGAATGAGTCCCGCTAGCTCCTTAGTTAGGTCAAAGTTGTAATTATCTTTGGTTGATTTACAGTTGATTAAACTGCGGAAGATCAGACAGTAGCTTGGAATCTCTTAAGGTGACCAAGCCCTCTCAGACAGACTACCCGGCAGACAACTAGTCTTCACCAGGATAGAATGCTGAGGCAATTAACACAGAACTCCACTACTGGAATTGGATTCCAGTACAAAGCAGTGAATCGGTCAACTCTCGTATAACCAATTCACTACTACCGATTGAGGAAACTCTAACAACCTAATCAGATTTTATCTATCTCACGTTGCAACAGAAATCAAGAAAAGTTGATCAGGCTTTAATTGACACAATAAAACATGCCTCAATTTATTATAACCAATCAGTATATCAATCCAAAAGTCATTACAATCAAGATCCTAACACATGGAACTAGGGTTCTTCATACCCAAGTGAGAGAAAGTTCTACTCCATAGAGAGATAGAGAGAGGAAAACAGAATACAAAGCAGTCATACTCATAACAATGGGAAGAATCTGCTCTAGGATATCAATCTTCACTCCTGGGGATGCAATCTGTGCTTCAATGATGAGAAATCAACTCCAAATAGCTCCTAGGGTTTGTTCTTCACACTTTATCTCTCTAGAACTCTGTTTTTTCTCCAAAGAGTCGTCCCCCTCTCCTTTGGCTTGAATGTGCCTCTAAAAACCCGATTCCGGGCGAAATACGGGCAGAAATTCTTCTCTGTCAATATTTTGCTCAAAACGCGTGTTTCGGTTAAGTCTCAGCGCATCCAAGGCTCCTCTCGGCACTAAAAATACAGGCATGGGACAAAATACGATCGTATTTCTCCTGCTCGTATTTCTTCCTCCGCTCCTGTTTAATGCTTCGTTTCTCCCTCAACCGGACTCCGATCAGTCGTCGTTTGATCCCAAACGCTTGTAGTCTCGTCCTCTTTCTTTTCATGACAAGATTCCATGATTATTTGTCTACAATATGAGGTATAAATTCATTCTTCCTCAGGTAATGCTCGATTTTCTTCTCCCGAATGACCAAACGATCTCCAAAAGACCCAAAACTTGCGCCTATGCATCCCTTTATTTGCTAGGACCTCAAATATGACAAAATAACACTACCTAGCGTAAAATAGGCCAAGACACCACAAATTTGAGCCAAAACGGTTAAGAAACAGTGGTGCAAACATGTGCAAATACGACGCTAACAATCTGCGAGCGGTCCAGATGGTGGTGGAAGACTATTGTGTTGGAACTTGGAAGCCTCAGCTTTGAAGGGGGTCTCATCGCTGGAAGAGGGTTATCCTTGGACAAGAGGCATCGAGAAATATTGTAGAATTGGAGGCGAGCCAGTGTGAGATGTGCGCGTTCTTTTAAGCTCCGCCCGCTTCTTCTATCCCTGAGCTAGGACTGATCGCCTTTCTTCTTGAGGTTTCAGATGCCTTTCCTTTCACAAAGCTCCTCCCTCCCTTGTTTTGAATACACTCCTGAGGATTTCGTCGCATTGCTTCTCAGCGTCTTTCATTGGGAAACGCTTCTAGCCTGGCATAACATATTGTCTCAGGAACTCCGCCCGGCTCTTCCTAGGGGTCTAGGAGAGAGAGTGTGACAGAAACAGTCTTCTTTTGCCGATGTTGCAGATCCACCATATTGTAGCGTAATGCTTTTTTAGAGGGAAATTGGGAGAGATGATAATGATATGACTACGACATGACTTCTTCTTTTTCCCGTAGGAGCTCCGACAGTGCTTGCAACTCTGGTGGCTGGAATATGATTTTCCTATTTATTCTATTTCTGGCTGGTACAGTGATGGGAACGGGAGTTATTGCTGGTTGTGTTGCGGCCGTTGACATCATGGTGGAGCGAACGGCAAAGGAAGCAGACTTTGTCGTCAGATTTGAGCTTGTGGCGCAGTGGAGTAGCGGAGGAGTAGGAGGAAGATTAGGGAGAGAATGCATTGGCGACGGTGGAATCCTAAGAGTGATTAGTTGTCATCGGCCTAGAGGAAATTGAGGATAAAACTTTACATTCGCCCTCCTGCTTTATATTTTCTTTCTTTTTTTGCTACGACTTTCTCTTTGGATTTGGGATCATCTCTCTGGTTCTTATTTTTCCTTGGCGGTTGGGGCGAGCAGATCTTATCGCCGGAGTTGGGTTTGTGGTTGAGGAGTAGCGGAAGAGCATGAGAATGAGTTGGCGGTGATGAAGAGTGGCTCGTGAAAACTGGTAACGACGATGAACTACGCCGACGGTGATGGGTGAACGTCTGACTAGAAAGAGTTGTTGCTAGCTCCTAATTTTGTTGTCTTGTCTTACTTTGCTTTTTTCTCTCTTTTCTGCCGTGACTACTTATTTGTTCTTGTTATAGCTACCGATCATATAATTGGTGGAGGAGGAGCAGACTTCTTCCCTCCTTCAGAAACCAACCAAGCAAGTTCCAAATAATTTCCTCCTGGTGGGCGCCAAATTGTTTGACCCGGGAAAGTTCCCAAGGCTAACATAGTAATTATGAGGATCTAATCTGGATTCGCTCGTCCGATCTCTTTGGGAGGCAAGAATCTATGAGGAGGAGGGTGCGGTCCCCAGGATCTATGCTCTGACGCCCAAATTAGTACGATATAGAGAAGGTGTATTGTGTTTACAGTGATAGACTAGAGAGAGACGTTTCGGGGAAAGTGATAAAGGGAAGAAGAAGATCCTTGGTTTGGATGCTTTGGCCCCCTTATAAAGGATTAAGGCCTCCTTGATTACGCTTGGGTCCAGGATGCCTTGCGATGGGCTTGGGCCCAATAATAGTCATTTGTAGTATTAGGTGGATTAATACCACACTCAGCACTATTATTTTATTTGCAATCGTAAAGTATTATAGTTACCCAGCTCTCAACAAGAACTGTTTCGCCACTTAACATACCGTGTTCAGTCATTCGAGTCCAGCTAAGAATGACCCATCTATGTTGTCGGCCACTTCTCCTCCGAACCTCTCCTTTCTCACCATGAAACCCTCTTCTTCCTTTCATCCACAAGTCTTTTGAAGATAACGGAAAAATGAATATGAATTTTAGTAAGAGCTTCAAGATGTACATAAATGAGAAAAGGGAAGGCAGTCCTACCACGACAATCCTTCCACAACAAAAATTCAGAGCTTCCATCAGATGGCTACTATGGGAGGAAACAAAGATGAGTTCGTTCCGTGCGGAAACAGGGGACTCTGCAACTTGCCCTTGTGAGTTATGCTAGATACGTTTACCCGCCATTCTCAAGCCTTCCCATCAAACTCAAAACCTCATCTCCAATGGCGGTCGCCACCGTGACTTTGACGTTTCAATGGCTTCCTCAATTCTGCCTCCCCACTTCACAACCACGAATCCCTGCCTTCCCTGGAGCAATCATTCTCGAGCCTCGTCCAATCGTTTCCGCGGTATTTAGAAACAGAGCAGGCAGTCAGAATCAGAGAAACAGACTAATCCCATCTCTCATATCATGTCTACCTCCATTACATCGGCCATGGCCTGTTTTCCCACCGCCAACAGCATATTCAATCCTTGGATGCAGTCTGTGTCGCGTTGACGTTATCCTCCCCTGCCGTCCATCATTGGAAGGCGAATATGTTCTTCAAAGTTTCACCAAGTAATTCTGAAGGTCGAGGTACATCACGACAACGGTGGCTCCCAATCGGAACTCGGGTGCAGACTCGGGTGAAGAATCATGCAGTTTATGAATGTATCCTACGAGGAATATGCTATCGTTTACACGGCGAACGAGGCCTCTGCTTTTAAGCTCGTATAATTAGTAAATAGTATATGATTCACGATTGAACCTCTCTCAACAACTCGTGTTATTGGGACCAACCGGATTATGTCACGTAGCCAACTGCTACCCATTTGTTATGAAACGGAATCTCTTGACTATGTACGACCACCAAAACGATGCTGAGGAGGCGATGATAAAGGCTGCACTGGAGAGTGGACCTTGCTTCTCGTCAGCAGAATTCTCGTGACCGGAGTTGAGTATTTAGACGAAGAAATTGCAAAGTAAGATAGTGGGGAATAGGAAGCGAAAAAAGAAAAGTAACGACAAAACAAAGGCGTTCCATAACATAGGTCTTTTCGTTTTCTCGACTCAATCGAGAGTCACCGACGCCAGATATTCGTATCTATGGATGAATGTAGCTTAGGATAATGGTTGGCTCGTCTTGCCCGATGCTTCTACTCTGGTCCCGAAGGAAATGGATACTTTAGGTCTCTCACTTTTCAAGCCCGATTTCTTAATCTGCTCCTTCTATAGAGTTTTCGGCAAAAACCCATTGGGATTCTGGGGCTTGATCGTCAGGAAATCGATTGCAGCATCAGTTCTCAAAGATTCTGATAAACCCACGTCGACCATCCGACTTAATGCCCCGAATTTGAGTTTGGAATTCCAAGGGCTGGATCATGCGGATGAGTTGGGAATGATCGCGATTAATGCCA